>QANX01002861.1:168124-188370 GCA_003254975.1 Ochetophila trinervis | reverse complement strand
AATGTTATGAAAAAATCCAAAAAAAAAAGACCAGCGTTATTAAAAAATACCAGTGTTACTGTTATATCCAATTTTTAACTTTGTCTTCCAACTTTTGTAAAGCTTGTTTTTCTACTGCAAAATAGAAACAAACTAGTCGGAAGAGTCACTGATGTTTCTCTTTTGATGGTTAAGTTAGTCTTGGCTCCAAATAATTCTCTCTCTCTCTCTCTCTCTCTCTATTTTAGTGAAGAAAATGAGCTTTTTTATAGTATTTTCGATCAAGTGAGGAAGAAAACTCTTCTAGCATGTGGGTTTTTTGGAGAGAAAAAAGAGAGAGAATATGAATATTATTTCTTAGGAAGGCATGAAAGTGAGTCTGTAAACCTTTTGGAAACTTAACTTTCTATTCATCGAGCGAAAGGTGGAGACTATAAGTTATATTACCTCTTGAATAGCAACATGTTGCAGGATAAGAAATATGAATTTTGCTATATGGGCTGGCCAATGCGTCTCATCTTATAATTTACTCTCTCCACTTGTGATCTTTCCACACTTTATGTTGGACAAAGGCTGATGGATTTCCATATCAATGTTATAAAAAAACCAAAATAAAAAAATAAAATAAAATAAGCATAGTACATTGCAATACTTGGATTACACAAACTCAACCCCCTCCTACTCATTACATAATGAAACAAAATTTCAAATTTTGGCAGGGCAAGTTTATTTTAATGAGCCTCAATTGGCGTAAAAAAATGTCAAACAAATGTTTTTTTTTTTTGGTTGAAAAAAAAATAAAATTTATCCATAGTAGATCATAGGCACATGAGTTATCTAGTGAGTGAGTCAAACCTAGAAGTTTTTTTAAAACAGTAAAAGTTCACACTGGGGATCCATATCACTGGAAACTCCCTTCTCCTCTTGCGGTAGGGACGGATTGAGATGAGCACTTGAGTCCAAATGGGGCTACCAAGATTCGAACCTCAACTCTCATACTCGCATATGTGAAAGTTCAGCTAACTCCTACCACTGAGCTACACCCTCAAGTGCGTCAAACAAATGTTAAGTGTAGGTCGTGTATAATATAATGCTATCTGGTATCATCGTATGGAAAATCAAATCAGCCCTATACTCATTATGGAATATCGTATCTAGATATTCTGAAATTTATTTTTTCAGATTTTGAAAATTATGTTTAATACTTTTACAGAAAATGTAGAAAATATTTTCTTTGAAAAGTAAATGAAATATTAGAGGTGGAAAATGATGACTAACAAACATGTATAAACGGAGATTAACGATATTTTTAAAACTATAAAATTAAATTATATCTAAATCAAATTTTAAAAAAGATAGATAAAATTAACCATATTCATTAACAAACAAAAAACTAAGACATTGCAATTAGCTTAATCACTTTTATATATATGGATAGGCTTACATGTAACATGATTCAAACACAAAACAGATTACATAGAGCTGTAGCTAGTAAAGTATATTGAGTTTATAACACATCTATAACACACCATTGGTAACAAGAAAAAGCGGGATTAATATATATATATATATATATATATATATATATATAGCTTAATTAAATTGAAGTAGCAATATTAAGTAGTAATGCTTAAACCGAAGAAGCTGAGATATTCATAATTGAGCCAACCATACGCCTCTGCGAAGGGATTGACAAGTAAACTCCGAGGGTAACTATTTATGTATTACTCTCTCCACACATTAACTCACTTAGTGGAAATACTTTAGGCAACAGCACTTATGAGTTTCAAAGTCAAAGACTTGGCTGCTACTTTTCTGAGTGTCTTGGAGATATGGATACCATTATATCCTTGTTATACCTGTTAAGAACAATAATATAAAATAGTTAATTTCATCCACCTCTCTTTTGAAGTTTGTTTTAATCATAATCTGATCATTTTTGTTTTAAAAATATAGTCAACTTCGCGTCAACCTTTCAAATATTCATCATCTACTTCTCATATAATTTCATTCACACTTTTCAAAATAATATCATCTATATATTGGTGTTAGTTCTAATTTTCAAAGCCTAAACGATTTAAATTGAAATTATTACAAACCTCAAATGGTTCAAATGAAATATTTCATAAGATAAATGAAATGATTCATTTTCTTTTAATTGGCTTAAAGCTTTTGAGGTAAAATGGAAGGCGAGACTAATTTTAGACCACCAAATAATTTATCGAGTTATTTCATTTTTTTTCTCCTATTTGTTTTAGAATATTAATCGAATACTAAAGCTTAGTTAATAAATTTGGTATATGTAGCATTGCCTAAATGAATATGAGAATTCAACTTGGTAAATTCAAATATGTACCTGTTGATGAGGAGCATGGAGATTTGTGAAGGAGGAACTTGCATCCTGGCAAAGAGCTCGTCGAGGGTTGCGAAGATGATTTCGTCGACCTCGGAAAAGGGGTCGGAAAGAGTTGGCAATTCTTCTCTGAAGATGATTTGGCCGCTGGAATGAGTATCGAGCTTCTGGTGGTGGGAGGGTTTGTGGCAGTCATAGGCTAGCATGTAGCCGAAGGTTCTGTCTGATGATGATCTCCATTGAAGAACAACCTTCCTGAGGAAGCAGATGATATAGAATACATAGAATAGACAGATTGCCATTATTATGAAAAACTCCATGGTGAGAGATATTGGGTCTTATTTTACTTAGACGATTCCTTTTTATAGAGTTTGAAATGTGAATATAATGAAAGTTCAACATTTCCTTTCTTTTTTTTTTTCTTTTCTCTTTNTCCATGAAATAAGGGTTATAGTCACCTTCAATTCTCATTGATCCAAAATTTGTAAAAAAAGATTCATCTTCTTGTTGTGAAATAAGGGTCATTGTTTTTTTCATTGAAGACTAAATGATAGATATCTGATTATTTCACGTGAGCAATTATATTGGTAGAAAAAATGATTACAATATAAAAAAATAATACAATTTTATAATTGTAGATAATTTACGTGATAAATCATATAAGTTATATGATTAGATGATGTGAGTTTTAAACTTATAATCAAATAATTTTTTTAACTTGTTGAAAATTTAAACAAAAATAATCTTCTTCTTTTTTAATTATAACTATTTTTTATTTAAAAATTGTAATAATTGTTTTACATTTTTTTAATTGTTTCAATTTTGCTTTTAAATTCCAATTCGTCTAATTATATTTTAACTTAAAATATATCATCAATAAATAATTATAATTTAAAAAATACTCAAATATTTATAAAAATATATCATATTTTTAAATTTTAACAATCTAAATTTTCCTGGAAATTTTCATAATTTCCATGGAAATTTCCGAAATTTCCACGGAAATATCGAAAATTTCCATGGAAATTATGGAAATTTTGACCAATTTGTGAAGCAATTACCATGGAAATTTCNTATTTATTTTATTAGATTATCAAAAATGTTTTGTTTTGAAATATATGCTTTTTAAAATAAATAGTAATATTAAAAATGCTCTTTGCTATAAAAAACTAAAGATGTAAGAAAACTAGAAATCAATTATGTTGCCAAACAACACCTAATATCCAATTCAGCAAAAAAAGAAAAAAAAAAAAACCCCCTAATATCCAATTTCTCTTCAACAAAATGGAAAAAAAAAAAAAAAAAAACTATACTATTTGTTTTGTACAGATCAAGTTAATTATGGCTTCATCATATTAGTTACGATGAACCTCATTAATTGTGATAAGTCTAGAACTGTACAAATTAAAAGGTTTAGGTACGTTCAGTGCACCTAGCTAGTTTCATGGTTTGACATTTACGGTTAATCTTATTAATTGTGATGAACCATGTGGACGATCTCAGCTACTTTATAACTCTAGTTACTTCTCTTGAATCAAATTTTTGTAGACACTAATTTGAATTTACTTAACGAATCAATCAACACTAAGCATTTTATTACCAAAAAAAAAATCAACACTAAGCATTTACTAAATTAATTGTTTAAAATATATTATATTTAAAAATTGTACTGTTGGTGATGAATCACAAATGTCAATGAATCCTACGTGCCGACATGACTATTTAATTGACTAAAACTACTACATTTTTACATATAGATTTTCAATTAGTTAAAAATTATATATATATATATATGTGTGTGTGTGTGTGTGTATCGCATGTATATGGTCAGATGGTATCCTTTTTTCATTTACATGTAAAATGAATCCACTTTGACATTGACAATATACATGTAAAATAAGAATATTGATGATATTTATTTATCAATTTACATGTTTTTGGAGAAAATAAATATTAATTAAATTAACTAATTAACGTAATCCAATACAAAAGACAAAATAGACTGGAGAGAAGGAATGTTGCTCCTTTGTTGAGAGCATATCAGAATCCCGTAGCCTTGATTTGTAGAAATTTTTTAGACGGGTAGTACTTTTTTTGCCTTCTTTTATGCTCTTCACTTCAAAATGGCCAAAATAAAAAAATAAAATAAAAAGAGAATAAAATGTAATAGCTACATAATATAATTAATAAATTTTAATGCATTTTAATATTTTTTAAAATTAAATTTATTTATATAAAAAATTTTATAATTAATTTATATAATTAATATCTTATAATTTAAAAAAAAGTTGCAAATGTCATTAAAATTAATAGATTCTCTCAACTTATAAATTATGTATAAAACATGTGATTTTTAAAATTAATTTTTTTTATTTTTTTATCATACCCAAAATAAAAAATAAAAAATTAAAAAAATAACCAATTTTCTTTTTTTTTTCTTTTTTTTAAATTTTGAATACAATTAAAAATAAAAAATAACCAATTTTAAAAATCATTTACTATGCATATAGTTTTTAAATTGACAGAACCTATTAATTTTAACTAAATTGAACAAATATACATTTTTTTTTCAAATTATAAAGTATCAATTTAACAAATTAATTTTATAGACCCTTATACGAACAAATTCAATTTTAAAAAATACTAAATCTAATTAATAATATTCAGTAAACCAAATAATATATAATATTGTCCAAAATATGATTTGTGCTTTATGAGACCACTCCTTTGGATCAATTAGACCGTTCTACTTCATTTTGATTGATGTACCTGGGCATTTATTTCAGTCTCTGGATTGGTCCAAATTAAATGTTATGTTGGGCTAAAAAAGATATAAACAAACCAGACCCAAACATCATTATTTTTACTTCCCTTAACCAATGTAGCAATGACCAAGCCACTCAATCATAAATTTTAACGCTAAATCCACTCCATCCAGATCATGTATGACTTAATATTTCAATTAAATAATTAAGTAGTCTGCTAAATACATAAATTTTTAAAATTCACAATGACCTTTTAGTGCTAGAAAATTTATAAAACAGAACATTCCCAAAATACAAATAAATATCACCTGCAAGTAGAAAGCACGCCCAAGATAATACAGAAACCTAACTCCACCACAACTACCACATTTAACCAAAAACTCCAGCAGTTCGGAAATCCAGAAACAAAAATATCTATAATTCTACAACAATAAAAGAGGCCACTCCTCCAACAAGCCCAACATTTATTAACAACGTCTGTTGAGGTATCTTGTAAGATAAACTACAACTTTCAAGATAATCCGAAAACTTAAATTGACCGTTGTTCGTTGAAAATTATTATTAAGGGTACCAATTTTGAGTAAGAAATAATCTAAAGCATAAATATAAATAATAAATCATTATTAGGAGGCATACATCCATGTACCAAAAATTATAAATTCAAGATTATAAACCATTTAAAAGTAAACAAGAAAATAAATACCATAAGCAAGGAAATGGTATCTAAGATTGATCCTTGAAAAATGGGAACCGCTAATCATATGTAAAGAATGGATCAGTACATGTGAGACACGTAAGATAACCAGTATTATCATTTCACCTTTAGCATACTATCTTAACGCTGAAGAAGAACCCATATCACATTTGACTACATGAAGGACTTCTCAACTTCATACAGAACGAATATCATATTTCACTATTCGATAAAAAAAAAATCATATTTCACTACATGGTGGTGGGCCAATTTACTCAACACTCATGTAGGACCAATATAATCTCACTACTTAGTAGATCAATTTATTCAACACTAATGTAGGACTAATATCATATCTCAATGCATGGTGGACCAATTTACTCAACAGTCATGTAGGGCTAATATAATCTCATTACTCAACGGACCAATTTACTCAACGCTTAGTAGGACCAATAAATCACATCTCACTACATAGTGGACCAATATACTTAATACGCATGTAGGACCAATATCATACCTCCCTACATGGGGACCAATTTATCCAACACTCGAAGGGTGCGTTTGGTATTCAGGATCGAATATAGCTGGCAGGATTGGATCAGATTGGATATAGTAGAATAAAATTTCTCAAATCCTGTCTTTTGTTTGGTGCAGTATCGAATTAGATAACAGAAATTGATATACTGTATTTGGTGCAATCTCGGACTGGACTGGATTGGAATTCAATTGAATAATATATTTTATATTTTTTAAATTATATTATAAAATATAATTTTAATTATTAATTTAAATAAACATGATATATAAAATATATTAGTATAATTTCTACGATATAAATAACAAAAATATTAGAAACATTATAAAATAAATAAACATAACACTTATCATTAATATTGTTCATATCTATAAAAATAACATAAAGTAAACAATCCATACAACTAATGCTCAATAACATAAACATCTATAAGCATCAAAAAGCAATGATAAATTTGAAACTACTTAAAAGACAAAGTATTTTCAATGTCATATGCATATCAACCTCTATTGATCAGTGAATGAAATTCCAATCAACTCATAAATAAACTCAACTTTTTCTTTATCATCTAATCAATTTTTTGGGAGGAATTTTATCTTCACTTGGACCTAACAGGAGCATCTGTACCAATAATAAAAAATAAACAGTATTACATATATACTAGCTATTCACAGCCAATACTGATACGTGGCTATTGAAGCAGACTTCCCTAAGTAACCAAGAAGAGATTTTGTAGATCTCTGAAATGACAAGTAGAAGAATTGGGTTTCCCCAAAAAAAAAAAAATGCATGGATGTATATCTATCAGCCAGAGAATAAACCAAGAAAGACAGGGAGACATATAGTAGTATTGTACATCAACCAAAACAGAAACAAACCATGTAGAGATATCCAAACACAGTCCAATGAGAAATTGTAAATGGATTGGCTCTCTTCTTCATTGGTTACACAAATAATGCAAAGACAAGTGGCTAAATTTAGATCAGAATTCCATTAGCATTTATGTATATATATACAAAGGAACTTTTCTTCTGTCAATTTACAGACCCTTAATAGTGCTACCATTTCCAAATATGCAAACATACAGCATGGGTATAATGACGAGCATGGGTACAATGAAGTTGCAAACATCACTTTACCCAAACTACTAACTCACTTTCATATTATAACAAAAGAAGAATAAAAAAAGAAAAGTGAAATCAAGACTCTTAACCACCAACCAAGAACAGTAATCAAGTGAAAATTCAGAAAAAGAAAATTACAATCATGCATGAATAAAGACACCCACTGGTCCCAAGACAATCTGTACATGAGCATCTCTCTTTATCTCTATAATGCTCCCTCTTTTCTCTCTCTCTCTCTCTCACACCCAAAATACCCAGTTTATGGGGTTGGGACTTGGGACACCGTCACTTTTGGAAAAACCATATGCCTGAGAAGGCAGAAGAACTGAAACAACAACCAATGCTTTCATGATCCAATGGGTTATTTCCAATGCAGATCTCTTAAATTGAGATATTTTTCGAAGAAAAATAGAACTTTGAAATGTATATGTATTCAAGTTTCATTCCATTTTTGTCAAACTAACTAAGAACTCAAGTTTCATCCCATCTAGAAGCTAAAAACAATTGTATCAATAGTAGTGCACCTTAATATTGGTTCAGATCTAAGTTTTTGACTGCAGGACCAACCATTTTTCAGCACCATCCTGGCCAACCAGACACAAAACTACCACTGACTTTTAACATGCATCATTGCTTACCTTAAGCTTTAACAAAGTCTCAACGCAATCAAATTGCAATCCTAAAAGCCAAAACACATAGATAACCCAGAAAAGGTACAAGAAAATTTTGATCTTTCAATTAATTTCAACTATTATCCACACAAATCTGTCAAAATATCAACAAACTATTGAATGACTATCTAAACAATGACGAAATCATTATCCAATCAACTTTCTACCAAATTTTTTGAAAATCCCTTCGAAAATCCGTTCAACATCAAAAACGGCAGAGCATCAAACTAATTGTTTTCAAAAATTTCAAAAAGGAAGCCTATGCAGCTTCAACACCAGAAAAACCTATATGCGATGTAAAAATCTGTAAATTGTATCTAGAGATTGAATAAAATCTGTAAAAACAAACCTGGATTTCATCTTTTGAAGGTAATAACGGGACGGCGCAGATCGACTCGAAAGATTGGAAGAGTCTGGAACAGAGGGATTCGCAAGTCACGATTTGGAGAAATCTGAGTCCGGGTCTTCTAATCCTGTGCGTCTCTCCAGGATTAGAATTTAGTGTAAGGCACAGGCCTGGATAAGTCACCGGATTAAGAAATCTGGTTTTGATGCTACCACCAAACACTGGATAAGGGAGAAAAATGGATACAGAAATCCAATCTCCTCCCTTATCCGGTCAAACAAACAGAGCCATATAAGATCAATATCCGGTCAAGTACTCTATAAGTTTAGGTGGGGTGTATCCGTTCATGTGCAGACTTAATAATAATAGCCTTCATCGTAACAATGATAATATCAATAATAATATTAATATCAATATCAATAACCATCATCATTGAAGTAACCGTCAATTCCTCAGGTCATCAAGAGAGGGGTAACAAACTTTAGATGCCAAAAAATAAATATTAAGATATAATCTCATAAGTTCGATAACCATAACCAAAAACCATAATCATATATCTTGGCCCAAAATAAGGTTCTTTCTCAAATTTAAAAGCATACTTACCAACATGCATAGTAAAAGATCTCAAATCCAAGGATTTATAAAAATGTAATCCACAATTTATTAGTGCACAATTCAAAAATTCTCAACCATAATTTAACATTGTAGCTCCACAATACAAATAGATGCCAAAAAAGAAGACATAGTTTATTAAAATAACAAATCAATTTAATAAGTAACCAAGTCAATCATTAAAGTCAATGTCTCAACCTTTTTCGGAACAATCATATTCACAAGGTCATCAATAACGTACCAAAAGACTTTATGTTTCCAAATAGTACATCGAAAGATGGAGTTATTCCCATCATCCTGCTTCCAAGATCCAATTTTTTTAAATCAATCAACTATATAAATATATATACACACACATATACATATATATATATATATAGGTGACGTATTCCACTACTCAGTAGGTTGTCATCTACTGTAGCCGTCTGTTACCCATTAAATGATAGACGACATCGCCATATTAGCAAAATCGTAAATATACGCACACTTGAAATTTATCAATATCCTTGACACTAAATTTTAGGCATGCTCAAATCTATTTAGGCATAGGAATTTCAAATATCATCAAATAACTCAAATAAGCCATGTAAGCTTAAAATAATAAGACCAATAAAATAGCCATAAAACTTTCATTCATATTAATATAAACTTAATATATATATATATAGTCCTAATATAAACTTTATTGTTTTTATTTTATTTTTTGCATTTTTAAAAGTTTCTATTAAATCTAGCTCTTTTCTTAAAAAAAAAAGAAGAAGCATTTTTTCAGTACAATTGAAATCTATTCTTTTACTAACTAGGTAACAAGAAACAACTAAAAAAACAATTTCTCCATAACCAAGTACACCACTAAGTTAAAAATATCCATAACTTTTACATCCACAACAAATACTATACTACCCATAAATTTTCAAAGAAACTCAAAACCTCCAAGAATAAGAAAAAACCATAGAAAAACAAAAATCTTTCTTCCACATCAACATAACCCACGGCAACAACACCCACGAGCAACAATTTTTGACAAACTCCTCATCAAAATCATACCCAAGCTTCCATAACTACAAATTATCAATTACGACCGATTAACAAAAATTCTTCAAACTCAAATCTCCAACAAAATCACCTCCACCGTCGACAACCCTACCCCACCAACAAAAGTTTTCTCAAACAGCTTCAATACACAAACGCAAACAAATAAAACCCACAATTCATCCAAAAAAACTGAGTAGAGGTGAGAAGCTTACCAAATTTTAGTCCACAACACAAAAATCAGATTCAAACTTGAGCTCTCCTTCAAGCTCTTTAATGGGACTTTGGATTTTATAAGTTTTCTTCAACGTGCAACTAAAAGGGAAGATGAGGGTGAGGAAAGAAAGAAGCTAACACAAGTTTCCGGCGAGGTGGTGATCGGATTTGGTGAAGATCCGGTGAGGTTCAGATTCTATTGAAGCTGGAATTCAAGGTATATAGGAACAATTTTAGGTAGATTTGAGGGTTAATCAAACGGGTTCAAATGGTCCAATTCCTTCAGAATTTATGGTTCAGAAAGAGTGGGTAACAAATTTGAAGAAAAAATTTCTTGGTTCTTCCCCGATGGTCACCGAAGGCACCAAGAAGAAAAGGGGGAAAGGGGATTTTCGGCCAGCAGGAAGAAATGGAGGGAAAATGTGTTTTAATGCATTTTGCTCCTAATTTCCCAAAATTCCCCCATCAATATTCTTCTCCTCCTTCATAGTTAAGGGCATTTTTGTTCTTTCAATCTCTTTTAACGCTCTTCTACCAAAAGTAATCCACCAACTCATCACCAAGAAAACTAAATGAGTATTTTCGTACAATTAGTCCAAAAATAAATAAGAGTAATTTTATAAATATTAAAATAGAATAATATTAAATGTTCCACATAATCTAACATTAAATATAAAAGTGTACAAAAATCTGCCAATCTGATCCGATTCGGCTTATTTAATTTATTAAAAAATTGAATATTTAGGGTGAGTTGGGTTATCCGCTGTTATCGAGTTAGACAATTAAAAACTTGATAGACCCGACCCGTAGCTATATATTAAAAAATCCAATTTGCCCCATTTTTTTTTTTTTAAAGACAAACTCATCTAATATAGATGATGAGATTTGATCAATCTTGGAAGCTATAGATGGATAATAGATGGTGAAGCTTTGGAGCTTTAAGGCAATGAAGAATTGAAGATTATTGTATTGAAAAAGTATGTTTTTTTTTTTACTTGGTGTCAAAATTTGAGACATTAATTTTATATTTTCTATTGATTATGGATTGTTTGTTATAATTGGTCTTAATTTATTTTTATTGTTAGCTTGATATTGATTATTTTAATTTGAAACAATTTATTTTTTAATTTTAGTTGGATATAGATTGTAATTTGTATTTTCAATTTTGTAAAGACTTTTTGTAGTTTATTTTTTTGATTATAAGAGTTCATGCAATTTATTTTTGCAAAAATAAAGAGAAATAGAATTAAATTTTTGATTAAAATTTAATTTATTAAAAAATTAATTTTGACTAAATTAAAGATAAATTAACCCGATTAACTCGATCAACTCAACCCGCACTTTATGGGTTGGGTTGGATTGGGTTTATTACCCTTTTTCGAGTTGGATGAGTTAGAATTTAAAAAATATGAGCTCTATGAGTTAGATTTTTTTTTAAAAAAAATTCAGCAAACTCAACCTGTGTACATCCTTAATTAAATATATATAAGTAAACTATTAAAAAAGTATATATAAATTGAATAAATAATAATACACATAGAATTAATAGATATATTGATAAACTAAATAATAGTATAGAGCATTATTTATTAAAATATTAACTAAATCTATTTAGTGAATGATTAGACAATAAAAAAAGTAAAACAATTAAATATAGATACATCGTCAATTATATTATTTAATAAAATAAATTTAGTTAATATTTTAATAAATATAGATTTATTGAATATTAAATAATTTCTCAAAATTAATCTAATTTCACTTACGAAAATTAATTCTCAAAAAATTCAAATTTTGAGATGTTACAATAAAACTTGAGATTATTTACAGAATTTTAAGCAAATTTATTTCACTTTGAAGATCTTAAAAACAAAAGTTTCGAGCTAATAACCTACATATCCATGGACACTAATTTTTGCAAAGCGCAAAAATGTACCAGCTATTTTTTCAATCGTTCGTTAGAAAATCTACGAAAAGTTTAAGCTACAGAAATACAAGGAGGGTAAAGTACAATAATGGGTCTGCTTTTCTATTTTTCTTTTGGTGAATACAATCAGAAAAAAATTAGGTGGTTCAGCTCTACGAAAGACAAGTGACAAAAATTTATTGATGTGGATTTTTCAATTAACCAATTAAATTTCTCCAATTTATGTTCTGTTTGTAATCGTTTTCTATTTTCCGATTTATTTTTTATTTTAAAAAAATTAAAAATATAAACGAGTTTGATAAATATTGTTCTTCACAATCGTTTTTCAAATTTTTAATAAAAATGAAAAATGCTGAATTTGCATTTTCTTTTTCCGTTTTTATTTTTCTATGATTGTCAGAAACCCAAGCCAGTGAGCCACTAATTTTTAACCTCTCTCAAAGTTTTGTATGAGAGATCGAAGTCACTATCCTGGATAATATTATAAAATATTTTTTTGAATGGAATGGCATATATTTGTGTGTTTATTATCTGTAAAAAAATTCTATTTTTGAACAATTTTGAATTTTCAACCGTGTACATTTTTTGTTGTGTTGGGTGTTGAACTAAACTAAATTGACAGCAGAAATTTATTGCGCACGCCGAGACAAATAGAACGCTGGCAGTTTGGTTCTGGCAAATTAAATAACCGGGTCGCATAACCTAATTACCGGTCAACCGGATCGACCTGAAAACAGGCTAAATGCTAACTGATAAAACGATAAATGTGTACTGTGATGTATCTTGCTGACGTCATCATATGCTTTCGAAAAAATAAAAAACTTCGAACATGAACTGTTCTATTGCATGCTGATGTTAGCGTGACCAAATGACACTTTAGTGTTTTGATTTCTATTTTTGCACTAAAAAATTATTTTCTTTAAAAAATTTCTCCAGTTAAGATTTACTAGCTATTTAATTTTTTTTTTCTCAATTTAATCTTTTAAAACTATTTTTCCCCAATTTAATTTTTTTTCCAATACAATTATTTTTCTATTTTAATTTGATTATTTAAAAATCCATATCAAACATACTTGACACTTATTAAAGTCTTAATGGAAAGATTTTGTAGAACTAGATGATCCAAAAACCACCTAATTTTTTTTAAGATGCAAGATGGGTTTTTATTGTAGTACAAGTTGAATATTAATGGAAGTTTTGAGTTTGGATTAATAAAATAAAAAAATATTATTTTTCACCACCAGTAGCATCCATGATAATGTGTGAATTGTTAATAGGTTTGTCATAGTGATTGACTTTCTTATATAGATTTTTAGTTTTAAAATGCCATTTTTTATTTTAAAAGTTAAAAAATGATTAAATGCATCCCATGTAAAAAAGCATCCAAATTAACCTATTAGTTGCCAATACTCCCAAAGAACCATAGCAGAGATATAGTGGATATTATCATTATGAATATCCATCAATAGACTATAAAACTCCATATTAATTTTTATTGATATACAAATGTTGAACTCTTGTAGCCTATGTAACCTTCTACAGTCATTTTAGCATTATTGATCATTTATACATTGTAACCGATGGCCATTTGTGAGCCTATATATATTTACATTGTGATGAAGGAAAGATATATATACATAATAAGACAAGATTCTTCTTATATTTATATATATTCTGCGTTCTATATTTTATGTATTATGGATTCTTTATAGTATTGTTGAAGTCTTAGTTTATAACACATATATTAGCACGATTATTTCTACTATTTTTTTTCTTTCTTATTGTAGGATTTTAATGATGAAATAACTATAGTAGTCGCACAAAGAAGAGCTAGAATACATGATAAGTTAAGACTTGAAAAGGGTGTAGAGAGAGCAGCCAGAAATATGATCCTATTAATGACCCAAATATTACTGGAGATTCCTACAAGACGTTCATGGCTAGACTTAATTATGAGTAAGTCAAAGTCTTGGCATAACTTTTAAAAAGTTAAAATTAATTTTTTAAAATTTAAAAGTTACTTTTGGGAATCTCTGACTAATTTTTCAGAAATATTTCAAGCTTTCAAAAATCTTTTTAATCAAAATTAATAAATAATAATGTTTTTATTAAGCTCTTTTAAAAAAATAAAAGTGAAACAAAAGCAAAAATAAAAATTAAATAAGATGTCACAGCATAATCGAAAAAAAAGTTTGATTTATATGGGCATATCAAGAGGTAGGTATTTTTGAAAACTACAAAGGGGGTTACGTAAGAAGTTCATTTGTGTTACATTGACAGCTGTCCCTATTTCATTTTTTATATATTTAGAAATCCTTTCTATTCAATCAAAATTAAATTGTCGAGTTATCATCGCAACATTTTTATCATGGTTTTCTTTATTAAAAAAAAGGACAAATAAAAAAGGCCTTTGTTTCTGAAGCATTGGAAAAAAAATCCGCTGGTATTTTTCATAAGTTTTTGGCATTTTTGTTTTTGAAGCATTGCTTAAAAGTTTTCTGTAAGGAGACTAAGAGCATCTCCAATGGAATGTGGATTGTTAAAATTAACAAGCCATATAAGCAAATATAAACATTGTTTTGAAAAAATACACTCCAATGGTAATGTCTAAAATGAATGTCGAGCTGAAGTGGCCTAGACATTATCTAGAAGAATGTCTACTTCTGGAGGCTCTGTCAGACATTGTCAAGATTCTTAAAATGTAAAATTTACCTTAAAAGTCTAATTTGTTCAAAAACTAAAAATATTTAATAAAATATATTATTAATTAATAATCATAAATAGTTTTTGTGCACATTACAATTGGAGAACAATTTTTAAATTGAATGTGCATTTATGCCACATAAATTTAGGGTTACCATTGAAGAGCAATTTTTAAATTGAATGTGCATTTATGCCACATAAATTTAGACAGTGTTTATTTCTATGCCACATATACAGCAATCCACATTAACCATTAAAGATGCTCTAATGTATCGTATTATAAAATAAGTTATGTGATATTTTATTAAAATCATCATTCCTGATTTTACTTTGATCTTGTTAATTTATTGACTTTTATTAGAATGAATATGGTAGAATTTCCTTGCTCAAAAGTTTTCTATTTGGAGACTAACATACCCTATTATCAAATACTCATTCACATAGGTCAATTCTTACATTTCGAAGTCTAGTTATTTCAAACTTATCGATGTTGGTTTCTCTTATTTTATATTTTTGTTGCTAATAAAGAAACAAAAATCGGAAGAAATATAGTATTTTTTTCACTTATGAATTTACCTTTGATTTGATTGGTTAAATTTATAATTCAAATTTGATATTTGGCCATAATATATATATGTGTTATTTATCTTTGATTGTTTTAATAATTTGGTTTTCGGCAAGTTGGTATAACATTACTTATATTCTTTAAATTTATTTTATTATGGATTTATGGGTTTTTTATTAATAGTATGAAATTTATTATGATGGTATTATGACATATCTTGATCTTTGATAAATAACATATATATATATATATATATAGTTTGATATAGTAAAGACTCGGTAAAAACTTTATGGTATGTAAAGACATCTTATTTGACAAGACATATCATCTAAATAATGCCAATTTATTTTAATATAATTTGATAAACACTGATTAGGAAAGTAATAACCCATCAAAATTGTCTCAAAACCACAAATAATTGTTATAAAAACTTAATTGCATTTTTTTAAAAATTTAATTGATAATCTATTTTTTCTATGTGGCAATCAACATGAATAACATAGCTTGCCACATAGAATGTCCTTATCATAAGGTTGGCATTCTATATCAAAATTATATATATTTATATATATATGTACATTATATATAAATGATCTATTGAGCTTGCATATCACGTGTTACTTTACCAGATGACCATATAATACAAGGATTTAATTTTTTCACCCACTGGTCATGGATAACCAGTGGGACATACATGCTATATTGCATTTGAAATAGTTACCTTTAAAAGGGGTTCACTTTCCCTTATTAGAGGTTTAGTATTAAAAAATAAAATAAAATTAAATATTCTCAATTAAAATTTACCACGTAAATTGCTATTTCACTGGTAATGACCACCAGTGGTGAGAAATAGCAAATTTTTTATGCCACGTCATCATCTGGTAGAATAACATGATCTATATAGCCTATTAGATCATTACTGATATATATTGGTTTTGTCAAATAATTACTTAGTGATAAATTACTCTTGAAGGTTACAATATTAATATATTTATATTGAAACTGATTTTAGTCTATTTACTCTAGTTTATTGTTATTTAGTATGAGCAATAATTATTTATTATATTTGAATTATATTAGCTAAACCAATAACTAAAAAATAAAGTCATCTTTTAATCATTAAAGAAATTTAAAGACTTTGGTATATTTTATTGGAATGAAAATTTTCCACTATGTACAATTGGGTAAAAAAAAAACTGTTTATAAACAAATGATATTATAAAGCATGGCTTTGGTTACGTTGGAATTTAAAGCATCATTGGAGGATTATTCAAAGAATATTTCATATTATTATTTTAAGTGAATGTTATACTATTATCTTTACCCAAAGTGAATATTACTTTATTATATGTTGAAATTTATCAAGCTTAAATTTGTAATAATATTAATCCAAGTAAATTCATAAAAGATTGCACAAATTTAATTGGAAAAATTAAACTTTAATTTACGAGCTTTNATTAATCCAAGTAAATTCATAAAAGATTGCACAAATTTAATTGGAAAAATTAAACTTTAATTCTACGAGCTTTGGTTATATTGGAATAATTAAAGCTTTTCAAAGTTTAATTTTATTACCATCATGGACAAATGAGTGAAATTTTTTATGGACTATTTGTATATATCATAAAGAAGTTTCACCCAATTACTATAGAATGAAGCATATCTAAATAATAGCTCAATAACATTATTGACATTCTTTGAAGTGAATATTGTACTATCTATCATTCCCTGCAGTAGATATTATTAAACATAGTCATTTGATATAAGAACTCTATAAAAATTATGAAATTATATACTCCCTTCTATTATTGCGAAGAAAGCATATTTCTCCAATAGAAGTGGAAATAGTGACAGGACCCGACCTGCAAAGATCCTGCCTGCGTGACTTAATGTTGCCACTAAGCCACAAGCAGTCGTGAAAATCCGCTAAACAAAATTTTAAAAAGGGTAAGAATTAACAGACCGAAAGGTTTCACTACTGCCGGAGATTTATTAAAAATTTCGGCAGCATTTCGGCTGTTTCTAACACTCCCCAACATGCTAAAAGTCGAACCTGCAGGGAAAAACATTTCTAAACAACAATTTATTCTACCAGCAACCATGTCCCACACAATTAAACCACAAATTGGTACATAACTCAACACTTAAACAAATATATTGTTTAAGTACGGTGTAGCTGCACTCAGTCTAAAACTGAGCTGCCTACATACCCTTTCTACAAGGGATCAAGCTACCTGTAGTTCCGATTGCATATTTACGCTAAATATGCCATACATGATACATTTACAATAATCACTTCAATACTCAAAATTCCTTTATATATCCTTGCCTTTCACATTTCATTTATCATTAACCTTTCCAAACAATTTAACACAATAATACTTACAGCTTGGTGGCATGATTCCTCGCCCAAGCTAGCAACACCCTGCCTGGCGGCATAATCCCTCGCCTAAGCAGTTCTCAATCCACACAACCATATCCATTATTTATTCCCGATGACCATAACATAACACATACATGTCACATACCGACATATAAATTCCACACATAAATAATATATAAATTTCACACATTAACCCATACATTTCATACCACAGAACAGGGTAACCAGTCATCATGACCCTTCTCCCTAAGGCGTCGTGGCGGAAATCCAGTGCAATCATCACGATCCTTGGTCTCTAGGAATCGTGGCATGAATTGGCTTAATCTGTCTGAGGGTACCCTCCTCAACATCATCATCATCATCACATCTCCACATCATCCTCCACCTCAACCCCCACATCGCCATTTCCATATCAGTTCAAACACAATCAATTCAACATAACAATTCCACATAGCGATTAACACACCAATTGGCCCACATATACATATTTAATTCACAGATCAATTATATAATGTATATATATTCCGAAACCATTACTAATAATCCCAAAATTCAACCACACAATCAATCCTATAATTTCAGCACACCAATTCATTCCACAGCAAACACCAAAACATCACCACACATATCTATATTACCAATTATCAACAATTTCTATTTTAACAATTATTAACATCACAGTTCAAAACCGGGTAAATTTCAATACTCATTTATAATATTCGAATTATATGTCAAAACGAAGCTTGAAAGGAGTAGAGTACAACCGTATTTTTACCTCGTCCAACCGCCGCCGGTTGTGGCCGGAAAATGGTCGGGAAGCGGCGGCCGAGCACCCTCAAATCATGCAGTCCACACGAGCGAGCTTCGAGACGAACGGAGACCGGAATTAGCTTCGGGAGGTCCAAAATAGGGGAAAGGGACCACACCCACCGCCAGAAACACGCCGGAGTCCGGCGATCGGAGGAAAACGGGTCCGTCGGCTTTACAAATTTTTCCGGCGACATCACGGCGTTTCACGGCCCGAAACGGTGGGGAAAGGGAGAGGAGGTCCCGGCGAACCTTTCCCAGGCAGTGGACCGGCCTGACTCCGCCAGAATCCGGCGAATCGCGAAAATGCAACTGACCGGATTTCTCGCTTTTCTTGGCGATCTGGACCCCATCACGGCGAGCCACCGGTGCCAAAGGAGAGAGGGGGTCGGCGGCGTCATTTCCCGGGTGATTTCCGGCCTGATCTGGCCGGAAATTGACCGTGGCTGGCGAAGCCGGGCGGTCGGAAGTCACGCGAAGGGNCTTGTGTGTTCCAAGTGAGGATAGTTCTTCTTCTACTTGTTGCATTTGGGAATTGATCTTCTTATCAAAGGTATTTACTTTGTGGCGAATTTCAATTTCATTCTTTGCCTTCTAATTAGTGTTGCTAGATACAATTGTTATCTAGAGGTGCTATAGGGCGGGTTTTTACCTAGGGTTTATTCTATATCATCTTGTGTGTTGGGATTACAGTTTCTTTAAGCTTGGGGTTCCGCATCATCTAGTGTTATCTTGGTATTCTTTAGTTATTTATAAGCTTTAAAATTGGAATAAAGTAAGAAATGAAGTCAAGAAGAATGATACCATAGAGAGTTCTTAGGCACCGTAAAACCTAACAATCATTTCTTCTCTTTTACTATGAATCCTTGCCTTTAAATAAATCATTTTTAAGGTACTTAGTTTATGGCAAAAATAACTAGTATTGTTAGCCAAGATCCATTTCAAATCTCAAACCCACAATATGATTCTAATCAAGTAGAAATTTTCACTTTCAATCATAATGGTCAGAACTAAAATCTTCTTCATCTAGAAGTCCTTTAGCAATCCATTTATTAAATCTTACAAATTCTATGAGGAATATGCAGCCTCCAGAAATTTCATAACCATTATTCCTTCTTGTCCTTCAAATTTAGTGTATGTCTTTTAACTCTTCCACAGTATCAGTCCAAACAATAAACAATGTCAATCAAAAAACTTATTTTTCCATTCTTACTGAGGAAAGAGCTCCAAAAATACAGAGCTCAAGGATAAAGAGGTTTGCACGTAGGAGCCACAAGACTTGGGTTACAACTACGACTGGCAAAGTGTCATGTTAAATTGTGATCGTGGCATGTCGTTTCATATTCATGTCAAATATATTTTACCCTAACTCAACTCGTTAAGCATTCGTATTGAACCGTGTTCGTGTCATGTCGTTTCATATTCGATTCATATTTAATTCGTGTCTACTAGGCCTAAATATATTTGTTCTATTTTTTAACTAAAATTAATACATATTCAAAAGATATGTTAAAATTTTTATAAAAAAAAAAAA
>QANX01002861.1:124505-167019 GCA_003254975.1 Ochetophila trinervis | reverse complement strand
AAATGATGCGGAACCCCAAGCTTAAAGAAACTGTAATCCCAACACACAAGATGATATGGAACAAACCCTAGGTAAAAACCCGCCCTATAGCACCTCTAGATAACAATTGTATCTAGCAACACTAATTAGAAGGCAAAGAATGAAATTGAAATTCGCCACAAAGTAAATACCTTTGATAAGAAGATTAATTCCCAAATGCAACAAGTAGAAGAATAACTATCCTCACTTGGAACACACAAGTCTTGTTGAAAACAAGAATATATTCTATTTAATCAATAATCAAAGTTGTTTTCAAGCTAGTAACCCCCCCCCCCCTTTTATATAGATATTAGGGTTAGGTTAAGAATCAATCTAGGCCATAAAATAATTAGGAAAGTAATCCTAAGGCTAAAAACTAACCCTAAATAAAAATAATCCGAAAATAGAAATAATTACAAAACTGCCATTATAATCTGGAAATAGCAATAATTACGAAACTGCCATTATAATCCGAAAATAGCTAAATTACGAAACTGCCATTGAAATCCGAAAATGGCTAAAATTATGTCGTTTCGTCTTCGCAACTCCCGAGCAGCATTACCACCTTCATTCCTTGCTTGGACATCATGCTTAAATCATCATTATGTCTCATGAAAGTGTTTGGATTATGTGGATACTTGAATCGATCTTCATCAATTGTTCTCTTCACAAGTCCAAGCATTCCCGCTTTGATCTTCTTAGCTCGAGAACGCATCACTGGTCCACTTGGCAGCACAATGTCTTCACCACGAACATCCATGCTAGAAGAGCGCTCGATGCCCACATCATAAAGTAAAAAGTTAGCTATAAAGAAATAATTAAATGAATATTTTTCTTATCGTAACATATCGTGTTAACGTATTCCAACCCTTTTTTTTTATCATGAGACACTGATATCAACCTAATATGATATCGCAGATCCAAACCCACAAATTATAATGTCGTATCGTACCGTGTAGCATTTTTAGGCATAATTACAACCTATCTTTGTGGAGGGAAAAAATGTGACATGTCTAGTAGTACTCTTTGATACCATATGGAATACTTTTGAAGAAGCATTAATCACCATGGCACATATGAGAATGGGAGAAACTGCTCTTTCTCTTGATGACACCATGACATATAAGATCCAATCACATCTCTTCTCAATGGATCATGATTTGATTTCAAAGATTCACGTGATAGGATATGCAAAGAATCCACAACCAAAGATTTAAGAAGCATCAACTTACTTTTCCTGCACCTTGGAAAGTAACTATGAATAGAAAAAAACATCCTCGAATACTCATGATGAAGCCAACATTTCAAGAGATCTAGAAGAGAGAATCTCTATTTCTTTTCCTACTCAATCTAGACCCATTTATCCCTATGAAAGGTTTACCCCTATCAATTGCCCGCATATACAAAGAAGATCCATTTCACAGTGGATCGTCTTGTTATATAAAGTAGTAGCTCCAAAAGATAACTTTTATCAATATGTAGTTGGAGAATATATTGTTGGCAATTGAGTTATAAGAAAGCTAAGGACCACAGAAATTGAACTAATTGAATCAATCATCATATGGAGCAACTACAATGGTAAAGCTCAAAATGAAATGTTCAATAGCATTTCTGTAAAACAAGATCATCAAATTCAACACTCTCAGTGATTCATTCAAGAAATCTAATCTATCAAATAAATGATTTCTCCACCAGTTGTTGAATCAAGAAGAAAAAGAAGTGCACAACCATGGAACTCAACTGCTCTAGACCCTTTTCCAATGTTCTTCAGTAAATATGTTGAAGAAATCGAATCAACAAGGCAAACGCTTTTAACAAATCAAAGAAAATCAAAGATACATCAAAAGAAATGAGACCTTTCACCTAAAAGATAGAGTTCAAAACCAACTGGCCCTAATGATGTATATGAGGAAAGCTCAAGTGGAAATCCAAAAGCATTTTGGCCAAAATATGATCCTTCTCCCCCAACACTATGGCCAGCACATCCTATTGATGAAATACTAACAAAGATGATGACTAATCTTCACAAGAAAGTACTTTCTCATATAAATCATGATTTATTGTAAAAGAACATATACATATGCAAAACTCATCATATCTTTTACAATAAAATTTAACAAGAAGATCAAAAGCTCAACAACAACAAAATCAACCAATTGGAGATTCTTTGGCTACAAGTCGTATTCCCATTGTATATGATCATGTTACAGGCGAATCATCAACAATGGGGCCCCTAGAAAGACAACACCATTAACAACAACATCAAAATATCCAAGAAGAACAAGTCATGCAAGAAAATAAGAGAATCATCATCCCCCATGCTCCAAATCATAAATAATTTTGAGATATTAATAATATTGAACCAGAATAAAGATTAACATATCTTGGAAAGATAGTTGCTTGAGGTGAATGAGAAAGCTTAAGGAACCCATCTCTTGAACTACGAAACATTGTTGAAAGAATTACATCGGGATTTGTTGGATTTTTACGAAGATGGTGGATGGATGTCTTTCTTCAAGACAAAGAAGCTTGTTACAGACAACCAATCATTGTTCTCATTGAAAATATTATCACAATAGTTACTACAACAAGGCCAACAAATGCTCAAAAAACATAAAATGAATTTATGCAAACAAAATGCTATGATGTAGGGAAACTCAAAAAAATAATATATGAAACAAGAATAATTGTTCTATCGTATTGGACATAACAACAATCTGCTGAAAAGAGCATTCCTCCTAAATATGTCTTATCCAGTTACCAAATTAGTTAAGGGCAAAATGAAAGCAGAAAATATTCAAGACCTCATTGGTACAAATCTAGCAAAACTATATAGCTTAGCTGAGAACGTGTTGTAGGACTATTGTCATCTTTAGAAGTTAAAAAAGATTTTAAAACAAAGAGAAAAAGACAACAATGGCAAAATGTTGCTGACAAGATACTCAAATGCTTGGATGTACATAAAAGACTTAGTGTACCTGCAATAAAAGGAAGAAGAAATGGAGCAGTAGTATGTTAAAAAAATGGAAACAATACAAAGGAATAAGGTATAAGTTCATTAAAAAAACTCCAAAAAATATTGAAAAATGCTTCCTTTGTGGAGAAAAGAATGACATTGGTCAAAGTAATGTCCAAAAAAGAAGAAGGCACCTTACTATCTTATACGAATGATAGATGCTTCAAAATTTTGTGAAAATGAATATAGATGGATTACATCTACATAAGATGTTATTCTTGTGTATTATGAAGATTTATCTGATTAAAATAGTGAAACCTCAAAAGCATCTGCAGAAGAAAAAGAAAATTAGGCATCAATTTTCACTAAAAAACTTGATCTATCTTACTGATGCGGAACCCCAAGCTTAAAGAAACTGTAATCCCAACACACAAGATGATATGGAACAAACCCTAGGTAAAAACCCGCCCTATAGCACCTCTAGATAACAATTGTATCTAGCAACACTAATTAGAAGGCAAAGAATGAAATTGAAATTCGCCACAAAGTAAATACCTTTGATAAGAAGATCAATTCCCAAATGCAACAAGTAGAAGAAGAACTATCCTCACTTGGAACACACAAGTCTTGTTGAAAACAAGAATAGATTCTATTTAATCAATAATCAAAGTTGTCTCTTACAAGCTAGTAACCCCCCTTTATATAGAGACTAGGGTTAGGTTAAGAATCAATCTAGACCATAAAATAATTAGGAAAGTAATCCTAAGGCTGAAAACTAACCCTAATTAAATAAAATACGAAAATATCAAATATTACAAAACTGCCATTATAATCTGGAAATAGCAATAATTACGAAACTGCCATTATAATCCGAAAATAGCTAAATTACGAAACTGCCATTGAAATCCGAAAATGGCTAAAATTATGTCGTTTCGTCTTTGCAACTCCCGAGCAGCATTACCACCTTCATTCCTTGCTTGGACATCATGCTTAAATCATCATTATGCCTCATAAAAGTGTTTGGATCATGTGGATACTTGAATCGATCTTCATCAATTATTCTCTTCACAAGTCCAAGCATTCCCGCTTTGATCTTCTTAGCTCGAGAACGCGTCACTGGTCCACTTGGCAGCACAATGTCTTCACCACGAACATCCATGCTAGAAGAGCGCTCGATGCCCACATCATTCCCTCCCTCCTCAAAAAGATTCGTCCTCGAATCTGCATCCATGTCAAAAGGAGAAAGATCAGCAACATTGAATGATGCAGACACATTATACTCACCTGGAAGATCAATCTTGTATGCATTGTCATTGATCTTCTCGAGAACTTGAAAGGGCCCATCGCCTCTAGCATCCAACTTAGACTTCCTTTGGTTAGGAAACCTTTCTTTCCTCATGTGCACCCAAACCCAATCTCCTGGTTCAAATATCACTTGCTTTCGCCCCTTATTTGCTTTTTGAACGGTTAGACGATTACGCTTCTCAATTTGCAACCTCGCCTTCTCATGTATAGTCTTAACCAAGTCCGCCTTCTTTTGTCCATCTAAGCTAGCAATTTCACTCAAAGGTAAAGGCATCAAATCCAACACAGTTAAAGGATTAAAACCATACACAATCTCAAATGGTGAAAAACCTGTAGAAGAATGAATAGTTCTATTATATGCAAATTCAACAAAAGGTAAACAATCTTCCCAAGTTTTCAAATTCTTACCAACAATAGCACGAAGCAAAGTACCTAGAGTCCTATTAACCACCTCCGTTTGACCATCGGTTTGTGGATGACAAGTAGTAGAATACAACAATTTAGTACCTAACTTACCCCACAAAACTCTCCAAAAGTGACTCAAAAATTTCACATCCCTATCAGACACAATAGTTCTAGGCACTCCATGCAATCTTACAACCTCTCTAAAGAACAAATCAGCAATATTTGTAGCGTCATCAGTCTTATGACATGCAATAAAGTGTGCCATCTTAGAAAATCTATCAACAACCACAAATATGCTATCCCTACCCTTCCTAGTTCTAGGTAATCCAAGGACAAAATCCATGGATATATCAACCCAAGGCTCATTAGGAATAGGCAAAGGTGTATATAACCCATGTGGCATAGACTTAGACTTGGCCTGTCTACATGCAATACATTGAGAACAAATTCTTTGAACATCCCTTTTCATATGTGGCCAATAAAAGTGTTCAACTAAAACATCTAAAGTCTTGTGCACTCCAAAATGACCCATTAAACCACCACTATGTGATTCTCTAACAAGCAATTCTCTAACAGAGCAATTAGGCACACAAATTCTTGAACCACGAAACAGAAAACCATCATGTCTATAGAACTTATTAAATGCACCTTGTTCACATGCAACATAAATATCCTTAAAATCAGAATCACTTGTGTACATGTCTTTCAATTGCTCAAAACCTAACAACTTAGAGGTTAATGTAGTTATGAGGACATACCTTCGAGATAATGCATCAGCTACTACATTCTCCTTACCTTGCTTGTAGCATATCACATATGTAAAACTCTCTATGAACTCAACCCACTTTGCATGCCTCTTGTTGAGCTTTCCTTGTCCCTTGATGTGTTTGAGAGATTCATGATCGGTATGAATCATAAACTCCTTTGGAAGCAAATAATGTTGCCACACCTCCAGGGCACGAAATAGTGCATACAACTCCTTGTCATACGTTGAGTACTTGAGTTGAGCTCCATTTAGCTTCTCACTAAAGTATGCAATGTGACGTTTTTCCTGCATCAAAACAGCACCTATACCAATCCCAGAAGCATCACATTCAACCTTAAACATCTTATCAAAATTAGGTAGAACAAGAATAGGAGCAGAACATAACTTATCTTTTAAAGTTTGAAACGCATGTTCTTGTTCCTTACCCCATTTTAAACCTACTTCTTTTTTGACAATCTCATTCAAAGGAGCAGCTACGGTAGAGAAGTCCTTCACAAACCTTCTATAAAAGCCAGCTAAACCATGAAAACTTCTTACCTCAGACACATTCTTAGGTGTAGTCCATTCTTTGATAGCCTTGATCTTCTCTTCATCTACTTTAACACCCTGTGCACTCATAACAAAACCAAGGAAAACAAGCCTATCTATACAAAATGTGCACTTTTTAAGGTTAGCATATAATTTCTCTATACCTCCTCATTGATTGTATAAGTTGCTCCCACCAAACTAGAGCATAGTCGGTGAACTCCACTGCGGCTAGTTTAACCTTTTTCTCCTCAGAGTAATTGTGACAATCAAAAATTAACTCTACCTTCTTTTCCCATTCCAAGTATGCCTCGGCATCACTTCTTCCCTTGAATGGTGGAATGTGCATCTTAATGGAACTTAGGTTGTCATCCCTTCCTCCTCTTGGCTCCTCTCTCCTAGGTCTTCTCCTTACAGTTTGAACTTCATACTCTTCTTCATTGGAAACATTTACTTCTTGTCTCATATGTCGTGTTCCCTCCCTTCTAGTATTATTGGACATCGCCATGGTCATCTCCCTCATTTGCTCCATCATCTCATCCATCCTAGATTTCAATGCTTCTTCCATCTTAGAAGTCAATCTCTCTTCCATCCTTCTATATTCACCCTCCAAAGATTGTTGTAAGAGCTTTGGATCCGGTGTTGCCACTTGTTCTTCTTCCGAAGTAGAAACTCCCTTTCCGTCTCTTTTAGACATTCTTACACACTCCCTTACGTGTTTAACTCAAAAATAGTAAACCCTCGTGTTTCACTCAAATTTGGCTTTTACCCTTTATATGCTCACCACTCAAGCCTTTTACCACTCAAGTCATGTTCACCAAGTTGCACTTCATAACCAATTATCTTAATCAAAAATATAAAACCTAACAATAAAAGCAAGTTCAATTGTAGAGCAAAATTGGCACCAAAAAAAAGGACAAAAGAGTAATGAAACAAATAATAATTACTCTATAAAATTAACACAATGAGAATAGGAAACCAAACAAATTTAGAATAGGAAAGTATGAAAATAAGAAACTATGAGAATAAGAAACAAATTAAATTAGGAAAGTAGGAAATATGAGGATAATAAAATATGAGGATAATAAAAATATGAGAATTATGAGGACGAGGAAACAAATTAAATTGAGAATAGGAAAATAAGAAAACTTAGGAAATATGGAATAATAAAAGTCAGAAATCAATTAGGAATAAGTAACTTTCCTAATATTCAAGCAACCAATCTCAATATTCAAACTTTCAATTTTTTTTTTTTGTGCTATGATTTTTTTTTTTTTTTTGTATATATAATCAGATTCCTCTTTTTCTGTTTTTTTTTTTTTTTTTGGTACGATTTTTTTTTTTTGGGGTACTAAAACACCAAGAACAATGAAGAACACAAAGAACTCAAGAACAAAAGAAAAAAAAAAGCAGAAACAACAAGCTAATCAAAGACTCCAAAAAGAAAAACAAAGAACAAGATAAATAGGAATTTATCTTGGCCTTGCTCTGATACCAAATGATGCGGAACCCCAAGCTTAAAGAAACTGTAATCCCAACACACAAGATGATATGGAACAAACCCTAGGTAAAATCCGCCCTATAGCACCTCTAGATAACAATTGTATCTAGCAACACTAATTAGAAGGCAAAGAATGAAATTGAAATTCGCTACAAAGTAAATACCTTTGATAAGAAGATCAATTCCCAAATGCAACAAGTAGAAGAAGAACTATTCTCACTCGGAACACACAAGTCTTGTTGAAAACAAGAATAGATTCTATTTAATCAATAATCAAAGTTTTTTTTAACAAGCTAGTAACCTCCCCTTTATATAGATATTAGGGTTAGGTTAAGAATCAATCTAGACCATAAAATAATTAGGAAAGTAATCTTAAAGCTAAAAACTAACCCTAAATAAATATAATCCGAAAATAGAAATAATTACAAAACTGCCATTATAATATGGAAATAGCAATAATTACGAAACTGCCATTATAATCCGAAAATAGCTAAATTACGAAATTGCCATTGTACTCGAAAATGGCTAAAATTATGTTGTTTCGTCTTTCCAACTCCCGAGCAGCATTACCACCTTCATTCCTTGCTTGGATATCATGCTTAAATCATCATTATGCCTCATAAAAGTGTTTGGATCATGTAGATACTTGAATCGATCTTCATCAATTATTCTCTTCACAAGTCCAAGCATTCCCGCTTTGATCTTCTTAGCTCGAGAACGCGTCACTGGTCCACTTGGCAGCACAATGTCTTCACCATGTACATCCATGCTAGAAGAGCACTCGATGCTCACATCAATGTTCTAATCTTAAACAACACAATAGAAGAAAGCAAAATTCATCTGGAAAGATTTTAAGAGCTGACATTCAAACATGGATTAGATTTGTCAAAATTAAAAATGAAGAATGAAATGAAAGATCTAGATTTTCTAAGACTAAAATTCAATTTAGGAAGATCATACCTCAATACCATATTGCTGAAAAAAAATCAGAGAGTTTGCAAAAGAACTAAAAAGGATAACACCAATAGTCTCTTAGAATAGTCAATTATGCTTTTTCCCACATTCCTCATATTATTTCCTTCACCACCTCTATTTCAAAACATCTAAAAAAATGAGTAGCACCATGGTCTCTTGAAGCTACACGGGCAATCAAGAAGTTGAAAGAAATATGCAGAGTTTTATCTCCATTAAAGACACTAGGAAATGACCATCTCATCCTTCAGACATATGCATTTGATAAATTATGGGCAGCAATAATTATAGAAGAATAAGGAATTTCTAGAGAAGGATTGATGCGGAACCCCAAGATTAAAGAATCCGAAATCCCAAAACACACAAGAAATATTAAACAATAATTGGAAACAAGAACCAATCCTACCAAACCCTTAGATAACTTATATTTAAAAACGTGGATTAGAAGGCTAGGGAAGAGAAGAACAATCGCCACAAAGTATTTCTACTTTGATAAGAGAATTCAACTCCTAATGCAACAAGAAAAAGAAATTGACTCCTCACCTTGCAAGAACACTTCTGGGAGAGTTAAGAAATTCTTTCAATTGATTAAAATCTGAAATCTGTAATCAATAAAGGAATTTATCCCCTATTATATAGGGATTAGGGTTAGATTAAGAATCAATCTGGACCATTAAATATTAGAAAAGTAATCTTAAGACTGAAAAACTAACCCTAAATAAATAAAATACAAAAATAGTAAAAATTACAAAATTACCATTATAATCCGGAAATAGAAAATATTACAAAACTGCCATTATAAAATGCTTGTTTTTAAAATGACACCGTTTCGTCTCCGCAACTCCTGAGCATCATTACCACCTTCATCCCTTGCTTAGACATCATGCTTAAATCATCATCTTTTATTCCAATGCTAGAATATGGCTCTACAATGCCCGCATCATTCCCTCCCTCTTAAAAAAGATTCGTCCTCGAATCTGAATACATATCGAAAAGAAAAATATCAGAAACATTGAAAGTAGCAGACTCATTGTACTCACCCTGAAGGGCGATTTTGTATGCGTTGTCATTGACTCTTTCAAGCACTTGAAACGGGCCATTGCCTTTAGCATCCAACTTTGATTTCCTTTTGTTAGGAAACCTTCTTTTCCTTAAATGTACCCAAACCCAATCTTCTGGTTCAAATATCCTTCACACGTCATCCCAAAAAACTTTCCATAAAGGATTCAAAAATTCCACATCCCTATCATATTTAATAGTTATAGGCACTCCACGAAATTTTGATTTCTCATCAAAGTCCTGCTATAAAGAGACAAAAACACTAGGCAAATCGGGGTTAAGGTTAGTTTCACAAAGTAAAATCTCTCAAAACCTCACTAACAATATTGCTTTCTTGCCTAAATATGCACTCTTGACTTCTCTATCTTTGCATTAAAACTTTTTTTCTTTTCACTTTTCTCTATTGCACTTTCCTTTTTATTATTCTTACTAGTGCAATCACTCACCATTGGGCCTTTATTTTTATAATTTTCACTCTTGGCTTTTTGCACTCAATTCTTTCATTTGCCTCACTTCCCAAATCCCCATGTGAACCTTTGGATAGTTTCAATTGTTCAAGATACACCTCTATTGGAGATAAATGTGCAAGTGTGACTTTCTTTTCATTATGCTCATGGCTCCTAGCCCTTGGTTCCTCCCTCCTTGTGCGTCTCCTCATTGAATGATTTTAGACTTCATCATCTTCGGAACCCGATGGCTCTATATCTCTAGTTCGCAAACCATCTCTCCTTGAGTTATTTGTGGCTGTCATAAATACTTCACTTACCTTATCATTTAGCTCATCCATCCTCTTGTTCAACCTCCGAAATTTTCCTGCGAAGGCTTTGTAAAAGAGCTTCATGTCCGATGTCATCTCCTTTTCGAGCTCTTCCTCGAAATGAGCAACTTATTTTCCTTATCTTCTTGACATCTTAATTTCTACAAGACAAGATTAGTAAAAGAAAATCCTTACTTATCTCCCTTACATGTTTCACTCTTTTAATGGTAACTACTACGCTCGTGTTTCACACAATTTTGGCTTTTATCCTCAATGTGCTCACCTCCCAAGCCTTTTACCACTCACAATCTCTTGAATCAAGTTATATTTTAGAGTTAAACACAACAAATCAAAGCAAGAAAAAAAACAAAAAGCAATTATCACAATCTCAAAACCTAACCAAAAAAAAGAAAGTAGATAAAAAGAAAAGCAAAAATAATAACTAGAGTAATGGAAAACAAAGATTACCCTAAGCAAAAAGAAAAAAAATAAAAATAAAATTTGTGAATTTTATTTATTTATTTATTTTTAGATGCCGAGCGGACAGACCCACCCACGTGTGACCATAGGTGCGACCCCAGGCACCTGGTACTGCGATTAGGGTTTTTTTTTTTACTTCTTCTTTTGATTCGGAACCCCAAGATTAAAGAATCCAAAACCCCAAACACACAAGAAATGTTGAACAATAATTGGAAAACAAGAACCCGCCCTACCAAACCCTTAGATAACTTGTATCTAAAAACGTGGATTAGAAGGCTAGGGAAAGAGAAGAATAATCGCCACAGAGTATTTCTACTTTGATAAGATAATTCAACTCCTAATGCAACAAGAAGAAGAAATTGATTCCTCACCTTGCAAGAACACTCCTGGGAGCAATAGGAAAATTAATTCTCTCAATTGATTAAAAACTCAAATCTCTCTTACAAAAGAATTGATCCCCATTTATATAAGGACTAGGGTTAGATCAAGAATCAATCTAAACCATTAAATATTAAGAAAGTAATCCTAAGGTTGAAAACTAACCCTAAAAACGAAAAATAGCAAAAATTACAAAACTGCCATTATAATCTGAAAATAGCTAAATTACGAAACTGCCATTATCATCCACAAATAGCTAAAATTACGAAATTGCCATTCTAAGTTGTTTATTTTTAAAATTACGCCGTTTCGTCTCCGCAACTCTCGAGCATCATTACGACTTTCATCCCTTGGTTGGACAACATGCTTAAATCATCATTAGGCCTCGGAAAAGTGTTCAAATCATTTGGAAACTTGAATCGATCTTCATCCATAATTCTTTTCACAAGTCCAAGCATTCCCTCTTTGATCTTCTTAGCTCGAGAACGCGTCACTGGTCCACTTGGCAACGTAATGTCCTTATCACGAACATCCATTCTAGAAGAGCGCTCGATGCCCACATCATTCCCTCCCTCTTCAAAAAGATTCGTCCTCGAATCTGCATCCATGTCAAAAGGAGAAAGATCAGCAACATTAAATGATGCGGACACATTATACTCACCTGGAAGATCAATCTTGTATGCATTGTCATTGATTCTCTCGAGCACTTGAAAAGGTCCATCACCTCTAGCATCCAACTTAGACTTCCTTTTGTTAGGAAACCTTTCCTTCCTCAAATGTACCCAAACCCAATCACCTGGTTCAAATATCACTTGTTTGCGCCCTTTATTAGCCTTTTGCGCAGTTAACTTATTCCTCTTCTCAATCTGTAGTCGGGCCTTCTCGTGTATAGCTTTAACTAAGTCCGCCTTCTTTTGTCCATCTAAGTTAGCAAGTTCACTCAAAGGTAAAGGCATCAAATCCAATACAGTTAAAGGATTAAAGCCATATACAATCTCAAATGGTGAAAATCCAGTAGAAGAATGAATAGTACGGTTATAAGCAAATTCAAGAAAAGGCAAACAATCTTCCCAAGATTTTAAGTTTTTACCAACTACAGAACGCAGTAAAGCACCTAAAGTTCTATTCACCACTTCCGTTTGTCCATCGGTTTGTGGATGACAAGTAGTAGAATACAAAAGCTTAGTACCCAACTTTCCCCACAAAACTTTCCAAAAGTGACTCAAGAACTTGACATCTCTATCCGAGACTATTGTCCTAGGTACCCCATGCAATCTCACTACATCTCTAAAGAATAAGTCAGCTATATTTGTTGCATCATCAGTTTTATGGCAAGCAATGAAGTGCGCCATTTTACTAAATCTATCCACAACAACAAATATACTATCACGACCTTCCCTAGTTCTCGGCAACCCAAGAACAAAATCCATGGAGATATCAACCCATGGTTCCGTTGGCACAGGAAGAGGGGTGTACAAACCATGATCAAGAATATAAGGACTAGGGTTAGATCAAGAATCAATCTAAACCATTAAATAATAAGAAAGTGATCCTAAGGTTGAAAACTAACCTTAAAAAAGAAAATAGCAAAAATTACAAAACTGCCATTATAATCCAAAAATAGCTAAATTACGAAACTGCCATTATCATCCAAAAATAGCTAAAATTACGAAATTGCCATTCTAAGTTGTTTATTTTTAAAATTACGTCGTTTCGTCTCCGCAACTCTCGAGCATCATTATAACTTTCATCCCTTGGTTGGACAACATGCTTAAATCATCATTAGGCCTCGGAAAAGTGTTTAAATCATTTAGAAACTTGAATCGATCTTCATCCATAATTCTTTTCACAAGTCCAAGCATTCCCTCTTTGATCTTCTTAGCTCGAGAACGCGTCACTGGTCCACTTGGCAACGTAATGTCCTTATCACGAACATCCATTCTAGAAGAGTGCTCGATGCCCACATCACATAATATATTCGCAAATTATCTATCGAGGCCACATGAATTAAAAGAAAAAGTTCCAATTTTCATTATTACAGGAAGTAGCAATAGAAATCCTGGGGAAAATTATGGAACCATCTACCAAACTCTGTGCTAGCAAAAATTATTGAGAAATCGCGCACAGGGTGGCTAGCTTATTAAATGACTTTTTAGAATATGATCCCTACCTGATTACTTATGGAGTTTAAGAACACACATAACTCTTATTCAACTATACTCCCAAAAGTTGGAAAGTAACACACACAGTTTTTTAATTCAGGTATGTATACTAGAACAAAATCCAAGATATTGATGCTATTGGTTATTATGCTCATTGGCTTGCTCTTAACACATTTCCCATATCAATCTATTTTGATCCTTCAAAGATTTACAAAGATTAATATTGACTATAGGCTTCCAAACAGAGCAACTTATGATTATTATTATTATTATTATCAAGACCCTTCCAATTTATTATTGACTTGGAATATAGAAATCTTCCAAGTTGTTATCAAGCCTTCCAAGTTATATTTCATTATACAATGGAATATAGCAATCTTTAAAGACCCTTCCAAGTTAATATTGACTACAGGCTTCCAAACAGAGCAACGTATGATTATTATTATTATTATAAAGCTCGATGAAATATTGGAAACTTTATGCCTCCGGTCATTATTCCTATATTCCATCATCCACCAAAAAGATGTTATTGAATTTCTAAAGATAAATATGATTCGTGCATAACTATCCAAAAAGTGTTAACTCCATTGTATAATGAACCTTTTCTCAAATCAGGAGTCTTCCGACTATAAGATTCAATAGATAGTTAAAGAGCAACCAAATACATCACTCATGAAAAAAAGAGTACAATCGAACTATGGTTGGTATAAGGCAAAATAATGCTGAGTATGATAGTGATTATTTCTCAAATGATGGATAAAATTAATTTTAATCGAAACGTGATGGATATATGACATAGAAATATAACATAAAGCTGAAAACCATGTGAAGATAAGATATCCATGGGAAGCCTGATAAATGAAGATATATAAAGCATGAAGAAACAAGCACGTGAAAAAATCTTATCAGCTTTAGTTAAATGGTTATATTTCTGTATATTTAATATATAATATTGTGTGGTAATAATTATTAATTACGCCTTCTATTGTTTATATGAATAAAATGATACTCCTAGGTTGCAAGAGCAAAGCTCATTTTGTAATCTTGGATCAGTTTAATAAAATTCCCAAATATCTAGTCATGTATTTTGTAATCTCTAGTGGTATTATTCCTTTTTAAAATGCACTTTACCCAAGAAATAAACAAGAGAAAAGAAAACTGCAAAAAGGTGTAATACCGTAATTTCAGTTCAAAATTCCTTGGGCCCTAACCTAAATACCGTTCCAGTTTTCTTTTTTCATTTATTTATTTTTAATATATGAAAAAAAATAAAAATAAAATACCGCTCCACTTTATTTCTTTTTGCCTCATTGGTTTTTCCCTCCGGCCATTCCTTTACTTTTCTCCATTTACCACCAAATCCCGAGAAGGCGCGTAGCTCAGACGCTCTTCAACGTTCAATCGCTCCCACCGTAGTCAATATTTTACTCTCATCGCCTTTCTTTTATTTCTCGTTAGTCTTTCTTCCTCCCCCCAAAGCCAACGCTCTTACTTTTTAAATCTCTGGTTCTGTCTCTAAAACCCCTTCTAGGGTTTATTATTTTTGTCTATTTTGATAATTTTTGGAATTTTTTTATGAATTTTTTGGGAACTGGTTTACTAAATTCAACGAAAGTTCCTGAATCGAAAAAGCTTTGTTTGAGCTAATTTTGGGGGTGCTCGTAATATGCAATTTTTTGATAAGCATAGGAACAATGATTGAGAAAGCAAAGAAGCACAAAAAAGGCTCAATCAGTGAAGAAGACATCGCCACTGTCTTACAGAGGTTTTAGCTTTCTACTTTTTTGTTTATTCATATACTTAAACAGTTTGTATTTATTATTATTATTATTATTTTATTTTTAATGTTTGCGTATTTTAATGGTATTGAGTCTAATGGGTTCTTTTTCCTTCTATGGCACTAGGTATTCCGCGACTACAGTGCTGGCATTGCTTCAGGAAGTGGCTCACTGTGCGGACGTCAAAATTGATTGGAATGCGTTGGTGGAAAGGACTTCAACTGGGATTACTAATCCTAGGGAGTATCAGATGCTATGGCGCCATTTAGCTTATCGTGGAGCTTTTTTTGATAAAATTGAGGATGAGGCTCAACCTCTGGTCTGTTTCTCATTTTCATTTCTTGTATTTACTATTTTGGTGTATTTTTTATGTTTTAATATCAAATATTGGGTTCCCAAAGTAATAAAGCTTCGACACGTTTAACTTTTCACTTTTCTTTGGGTTTGAATTGGATTTTGATAGGAATGCTTGAATTTGATGCCTAGTAATAATTTTTGCGTACTATAAACTCCATGACTCATTTAGGAAAGATGAAGTTGTATCAGAATATGGTTCCTGGTCTGAGAATAGATAAAGCAAATAATAAATAAATAAATAAATAAGAAGAAGAAGAAGAAGAAGAAGAAGCTCATCCTCATCTTTAATCGGCCAGTATAAGAATGCCATTTTATGGGCAGGGTAATTTGTTATTTTGAAATAAATTCCTTAAGCACTTCTGGAACTGAATCAGAAAGTTAGTATAAAAATCACTTCATAACCCTGTAGGAATTTTAGAAACATTTTGCCTTTTGACTTCTTCCTGCCCTACTTATGTCTCTCCTCCAACAGTTTTATTTATTTATTTTTTTTCTTTTTTTCTTCTTCTTCCTTTTCTTCTGTACTTGCATCATGATGTGCAAGTGGTAGGGTGCTAAACTTTATGGCAGTCAAATTGCCATACACTATTAAAACTGAAGACCATTATTTAATAAATCTCTGTAATTTGTTGTCTCTTAGGGGAGGTAAAGTGGCCATGCCATTTTGTTTTTAGGATTAGAAGTTTAATCCAAGATGTGTGCCTTGTAGATGTTTCTTTATCTTTATCTCAACCTTATCATGATTCTCATAGTGTATTATTTAGCAATAATAATATAAAATTTTCCTTACTAGTTCTCTTTTTGACCATTATTTTTGGCATAAAGATTTAGCAATAAGAAAAACAATGTTATGAGCTAAATTGAAGTTTTTATTATTCTCTTATTGTTTTTTCCTTTTTCAGTTCACTCACTTTTATCTTAACATTGCACGTATTAAAAGTCTGACTCATTTTCAAACTTTTTTCTTTGTATAGACGTTCTCATTTTCTTACATGCCAATCTCTAATAAAGTGTTAATTTTTCTCTAGTTCATACAAGAACTTGATTACTAGTGGTTTGCTTTTATGTCAATTTTTTTTTGGAAGGTTGTCTTAGTTATATGGATTACACATTTATTTGCAGAAGAAATCTCTTACATTGTCTCCGATGATGACATAAATTTCCCGGAGCACTTTTTTTTTTTCCCTTTTTAAATATTCGAAACATTTTACCTTGCTTCAAAAATTTGAATTTTGCATTTAGTGATGTTAAACTTGGGTTGCAGGATGATGATAGCGACCTAGAATATGAATTGGAAGCTTTTCCTGCTGTTAGTAGTGAAGCTTCAACTGAGGCTGCAGCATGTGTGAAGGTATATCAAACTAAATACTAATTATGCTTTATACAGATAGGAAGTTTCATTTTTGATATTCTAGGTGAACCATTAATATTGTGCGTTTGCTATGGTGTGTGATAGCTTTGCTTAGAGTTCCTTTGGATTTAGCCAACTACATTGGCTTACTTGAGCAGCCAGATTTTTCTTCTAGTTCTCTTAAATGTTCCCACTTCCATGTATCCTGATTTGACTATTTGATGTTTATCTATTGTTGTGAAAAACTCTACCAAATTCTACAGATTCTAAGCTGGTGTATTAATAAGAAAAATTATGATTCTTGATGTTTTACTAATAAGAGGTGCTTCTGAAATAGTGAAATTGAAGTATTTTTTTCCTGGCAAAGTAGATTCTGGAAAACTGTAACTGAGGTCTGATCAACCCTTGGTTAGCCCAAAGCTGGTAAGTCTTAGCCAATAATTTCTAGTTAAGAATGAAGTCTGTGGCGAACAGATGGGAACTATGACCTTAAGTAGGATGAGAAGCGGAAAGATTATATCATTTTCCTATAGAAGGATGTTTAAATTTTCTCTGTTTTGAGCAGGAGTAATGGTGAGAATAACTAACAATATGGTATGATCATGGTTAACCGATAGCATTAATAGTCACTTGAATAAACTTGTAAGCATGTTGAGAAGGCATAAGGTACATCAGGTCTGTACACCATATGGGTGATTTGGTTAATCTGGATGGTTATAATGCTTCAATTGTTTAATCCCTGCAAGCTTATTGGTATGGACTTTTTGTTTTAGGTGCTGATTGCTTCCGGTTTACCAAGTGACTCCAGTCTCCCAAATGGCCCAACAGTTGAAGCTCCATTGACCATAAACATACCTAATTTCCAGTCATTCAGGGCTTTTGAAAGTTCGCAACCAACTTGTTCAATGCAAGGGATGAATATTACAGTTCCTGTTTCTGTTCAGAAACAGCCTACCCCTTCAGTAACAGTTGCTGAAGGATCAGATGCAAATGGATCAGCTAGCAGCAGCATATTTCCTAGAAGGAGAAGAAAACCATGGTCGGAGGCTGAGGATATGGAACTAATTTCTGCTGTTCAGAAATGTGGTGAAGGGAATTGGGCAAATATTTTAAAAGGAGACTTCAAGGGGGATAGAACTGCTGCACAGCTATCACAGGTTCTGTTTTTTGAGATACATACATATATATATATATATTATTATAGCACCCTGGCAGAGTCCTGAATTTTATCTAGTTCCAGCATTTTTCTATTTTGTTTCTTTTATGCCCTCCACTCCACTCCACTCATCTCCTCACTTCCCTATTCCCCTTGCATCCATGTCACTCATAACTGTTTCCAAATTTTATGGGGTCTGTTGGTTTATGAAATGATGTAGTACATAGGGTTAAATGCAATGATCTTAGCTGAATCTTTCTATCCCTTATAATTAAAAGGAGAACTTTACTCATCTGATAACATCTAAAATTGATTTAGGAGTTTAATCTTTTCATTCTTACTAACTATTAGGTTTACCCATGATGTTGTATAGGAATTTATTTTCTCAATGCGTTATAGTCAGAGTGTCAACCATTTACTTTAATAAGACCACCATAAATACAAAAGTCGTTTATGTCTTTATTTAAATATATCAGTTTAATGATTGCTTAAGAGTTTGTTTTTTTTTGCCAATCTTCATTTATCTGACCGTAGGGGTTTCTGCAGTGCTTCTATTTGTTCCCTAGGAACCTTGTCTACTTGACTATGTGTGGTTAGAAGCAAACCAACTCTTGTATTTAGTTATCTGGGAAATTTTTCTACCTTATTGGAGTTGAAATGAATTATATTTCTGTGAGTTCAAGATTTATTTTAATTTTTCTAATTGTAGTTTCGTAATAAGTTGATGCATAAACTTTGCATGTCTTGTGTTCATATTGTGCCCAACACTCATTCTATACATATATATATATATATATGTATATATAGTCAGAGTTTCTATCGAGGTAAATATTGTTGAGTTACCATTATTTCCAAAAGTTTAAGTCGTGAGAGAGTTGATGGATAATAGGAATAACATAATTAGTGTTTTTGTTTTATTAAATTTTGTGATATATATCATTGTTTTATTAGGGTTTAATTCAGTTTCCTTGTTTAATTGGGGTTCTTATTGTATTTAGTTTCATTATGTTACTAAGCTGTTCATTATAAATAGGGGTCACTATTACCCTATTTGATTGACTATGGGGATTATGAATTGTTGAATAAAGTTGTTCTCCCTTTTGGGGTTATTTCCCAGTTTTTACCTTTTTGTTTGTCTAATTCTATCCCCTTCATATGTTATCTTCTCCTTCTAATTCTCTCTCCCATTTTGTCAAATCTTATCTCCATCTTCTATATCTTGTTGCTGTACTGCATCAAAAGTAGATCCAACTATTTTTATCAAGTTAATGGAACAGGTTTATATATGGCATGGTAATTTCCTGAAATGGAGGTTACTAAGATCGGAAGATAATTATTGTTATACCATGTTGAGTTACTGGCACTCCCAAAATTTAAGTTGTTAGGAAGTGAGCTAACTATGTATACCAGAACAAATATGTTCTGCCAAAAGTTTCTACCAAAAGTTTCCTTGAAAGTTGATATTGTTTGGATGGATATAAACTATGAAATAATTATGATGATGAGATTTTCAACTCATATGGTTGGCAGCTGTGTTTTGTTGCATTCAAAAATAAGATATCAAACGGCTAGGTTATTGTGTGTGTGTGTGCATAAGTTTTCCTTTTTTCGTTTGTCTTTTCAAAATGTATAATGTCACATATACTATTAACAAACTTTAATAGTTCATTTGTCAAAAAGCAAGCTGGATTTGACAATATATTTTGAGGACAGAATCATTATAATTATTCTAAGGCATGGTATTATATGGGATGCCTGTTTCAGTGCTTATATATTAATAGTATATTAGTATTATTCAGTACTACCTGTTTTTGTTTTTAATTCGTATGTCTGGATCACATTGATTCGGCTAGTGGATTGAAACACAGATAGCATTTTATACTACAATAATCCGCTATTATCTAGTCTGGTTAGGATGGCTGGGTTTCACCCAGGTTATTGGGTTCAAATCCCGGCAACAGAGTTTTCCCTGCCTCTAAATAGAATACTCACTCTACATTTTGTGAATAATATATTAGGCTTGGTTATAATTTAAAAATCTGTCCATGTTCAACTCTTGGAAATATTTTCACCAAATATTTTCATATTGATGGCAGAATGGGCGATTTCTTCCTGAAACCAACATATATTTTACTGAGTGAATTCTTTTTCTTTCTTCTTTTTTGGGGTCGGATTTGGTGTGATTTTCCCCTGCATTTCATTCTACTAATTGAATGGGTTTTCCTTGCATATGCAGAGGTGGGCCATTATTAGGAAGCGGCATGGCAACTTGAATATAGGAGGCAACTCAATTGGCACACAACTTTCTGAGGCACAGCTGGCAGCTCGTCATGCGGTGTCCCTAGCCCTGAATATGCCAGTTAAAAACCTTACAGGCAATGCAATTGGTACTGGTGATTTTCTCTACTATTTATATGTTAGTTTAGGGAAATTTACACCTATGCACTCCGAACTTTACCGGGGCTGGCACATTGCATGTTAAACTTTTTTTTCTTGACACTTTGCACCCTAAACTAGAAAATTTTGGCACCTTGCACCCTTAATTAATTTTTCAAGGGTAAATTCATCCATTTACATATTTTTTTCTATTTAAAAAAAAAAAAATTCTATTTAATATGTTTTAAATTTGGAAAATAGGTGAGTGAACAGATTTACCCCTGACAAAATTAACAGAGGATGTAAGGTGCCAGGATAGTTCGAGGTGCAAAGTGACAAAATAAAAAGTTTAGGGTGCAATGTGCTAGCCCCGATAAAGTTCAAGTGCATAGGTGTCAGTTTCCCTTGAGTTTATTGGAGTTCCAATTTTAGCCACTTCATTTTATGCTTTACTTGCCTTTGGTTGGATTTAATTACGAACTATATTTTGTTTCTTTATAGAAACATCACCTATTGAGTTTACTGGACAATGATTTGTGCCACCTGATACGAGTCATACGGTACCTTCCTAAGCTGTAATCAACAATCTTTGTGATGAAGATCATAGAGTATTAGTTCAAGTGCATAGGTGCCAGTTTCCCTTTAGTTTATTGGAGTTCCTATTTTAGCCACTTCATCGTATACTTTACTTGCCTTTGGTTGGATTTAATTACAAACTATATTTTCTTTATAGAAACATCACTATTGAGTTTACTGGACAATGATTTGTGCCACCTGATATGAGTCATACGGCACCTTCCTAAGCTGTTAATCAACAGTCTTTGTGATGAAGATCATAGAGTATTAGTTTCTATCAGGATTGTATTAGTTTTGCATTCATGTAAGGAATTTTTTTCATTACTTAGAATTTTGTTGTTTCATTTAGCTTTTTTAAATTTTGGGGTTGCTTCTTTTGTTTCCTTATAGCTTTTTATGTAATTGGTGTTATGGACTTTGATACTGAATGTTACATATTGGAAACGCAATTTCTTGCACTCTTTGTTCTTCCTTTTTTTCCTTCTCATCTCTGTCTCATCTCCTTTTTATTCTTGTCTTCCATTCTTTCTCTCTTTCTCCTTTTCCTCTCGAGTCTTCCTCTTCTTTCTCTCCTACTGGTCCTAGATCTGTCTGTTTTAGGTTGTCTAGATGTAGTGAGGCAGTTTCTGTTCAGGTTTAAGGTTGTTAAATGGATCATTGAATAGCCACAATGAAAAGGCTCTCTGCTACATTTCTGGTGTTAAAGATATGAGTTATGTTTTTGCATTTCAAGAACCTTAGTTGCTATTTGACAAATGTTTGGGAACTGCTAAATTCTGCTATCAATTAAGTAAACTGTTCTGCGTGGAGATATGATTATATACATGAAAGACTTAGAAATGTATTTTGTAGACTTATTGTGCGTTTATATTGTCTTGTATTTGGCAAGAAGAGCTGAACTTGTTTCTTTGGGGACATAAGGATATATGAGCTGTATTTTGGAACATCTAGACCTGTATTTATGAAGCTTATCAATTGACTAAACAATGTTAAAATTCTTAAATGATTCTTCAGTTCGTAGTGGATGGTTTATAATGCTTTTATTATTTTTCAACATTTTTGTAAAAATATGTGAATGAGTTCTTGAATTTGAACAGGCGGTGTAACAAATGCCACCAATAACTTAGCAGGAATAAATGCTACCAGTAACCTAGCCAGATCAAATGCCGCTAGTAACTCAGCTGGAGCAAATGTCACCAATAACTCTGTTGGAACAAATGCCACCTGCAACTCAGCTGGAATAAATGTAGCTAGCAACACTATGCATCCTACTTTTTCTTCTGAAACTTCAATTGGTGGCAGCAGCAGCTTTGTACAAGCACAAAAGCAGTCTCAACAAAGCGTTGTCGCAACAAAACCATCTCCAGTTGGATCATTGGGTTGTGCCGCAAAATCTCGAATCATCTCCAAAAAGCCCTCGGTTAAGTCTGTTTCCAACTCAGATGCTACTGTAAGAGCCATGGCTGTTGCTGCTGGGGCACGCATTGCTTCTCCATCAGATGCTGCATCACTGCTCAAGGCTGCACAGGCAAAGAACGCTGTTCATATTATGCCCACAGGTGGTGCTCCTAATAAATCGTCTGTGCCTGGGGGCGTGGCCAACAACACAGAAGCTCATCCTAATGTACGCTACATCTGTACTGGCATGTCAGCTACACCAGTTTCCCCCTACCCAGCTGCTTCATCCAGTGTCTCACACCCTGGTTCAGTTAAAGCTGTCTCATCAACAGTTCAGCATACCATATCTCCTGGTTCCACATCACAAAACGTGTTGTCTAAACAAACTAATGAAGAGAGCTGTACTTTGGCTGGTGAAACATCAATACAGGAGGTTAAGAATACAGAGGAGAGCACAGTTACTGTGCCTGGTGATTGTTCAAAAGATAAAATCCAAGGAGATGGAGCTTGTGTCTCAGTAAATGTGCAGGATGAGCTAGTCCAGGAAGATAAAGTGGCTTCACCCAGCCCAGAAGCCAAGCTAAAAATATATAATGCAGTAACTGATGTTGAGAATCCTGTTAGTTCATTGAATGTGAAGACAGATGAGAGTGATCATGAAGCTGTCATTGACATCCAGCCTAACGATAGGCCAAGTGAGAATGGTGTCAAGATATCGGGTTCATCTGTTAGAGGAAGTGATATCCATTCTACAGCGGAGAAGAATTGTGAGAATCAAAACACAAATGAGATGAAGGAAGATATCCCTGTTGGAGTATCAGATGGATGCAGTGAAAAAGTGGACTTTGGGAATGAGATTTAGGAGGATGAAATTCCTTATTTTGTTTTTGATCAAATCGAGTAAATTGTGTATTGTAATCTTGCTATTAAAGAATATTTGTGGAATTAAAAGGATGGGAAATCTCTTTGTTAATGATGTAAATCCTTATTTTTTCCAGCGTGAGTTCTGCGATGTAAATATTTATGTTTCCTCTATTGCCTCCCTCTCTGTTCTCTTGAACTTGTGCACCTTTTGTTGGGACATAGGATCCGCTCCATTTATATAGAGTATAGAAATAGAGAGGATCCTTGTCTCTTTTTACGAGAGAATATTTTCAAATATTAAGTAATAATTTTGAAAGGACATGCTGCTATAAGAAAATTTGTCTTGGGTCACACACCAAGATGAAAGAACAGCATTGAACTCTATCTGTACGCTTAAAGTCTATTATCTTTAACAGCATAAAACTAAAACACATAGTATACATGCAGGTAGAGAAAGAATGCTGATCTATGATGGTGGTATTGCGCTTGCTGGCAGATCACTGTGCTGTTTATGTAATGCAGGACTGACGCATGAAAAGATCGATGGCTTTTGCCGTTTCAACTTGACACCGAACAAGAAAGACCTCAATGGAATCCGAACCCGATTGGCTGCCTGTTTCATGGTGGGGTGGCTGTTCTTCAGCGGGGAAATACCAAGTTCCTCATCCATTTTTGACAGTGTCTTCTCAACTTGAACCTTGAGAGCTTTCACACGATTGAGACCCACTTGCAGTTCTTCTACAACCTTCTTGTTCTCTTGTTTCATATTACGAACCTCACCTTGAAACTTTGCTGCCTGGTAGTCTCTGAGCTCTGTCTTCTCTAGTTTTGAACTTGCATTGGAAATCCTTGATATCTCATCTCCGATGTTGCACAAGGATGAGAACCTATCTTCCAGTTCATATTTCAGTACTGCATTGTGTTCCAACCATAATGAAAGTTCGGTTTTGATCTCCCTCAGGTGTCTGTATATAGGCCGGGCATCTGATTGCAGAGGGTGCTGTTTTGAGTTCGCTCCTCCTTGCTTCTTTTTATTCATTAGCAGGGATAGATCTGACTGCAAATCATCAATGGAGGTCTGGAACTTGTGTATCTGATGAACTGACGTGCTGAACCTCAACCAGAATTCAAGGTTCTCTTCCAGCTGTTCATCGATGTTTGAACGCAATCTTTCTTCAATTGTTGAAACAGTATGGGACATAGGAACCCGCTTTTTCTTGAATGTTTTCTGATCCTTCAAGAGTGACGATGATGTGAATTTTTCGTGTTCACCAGCCTCGTAGATTGACTCATCTGAATTCAGAGATGGACTCCCATGATGGTATGGTGAATGAGCTGATTGATTTAATAATAAAATCCCACTTTGGGGTTCAAGATTTGCATATTTGTATTCTGTAGAACAAGCAGATGGACTTTCATCTGGATTTGATGATGATTGCTGGAAGTTGGATTTGTGCTGTAAACATTTGATTTCCTCGTCCTTTGAAGCAATATGATGCTTTAGATCTCTCACTTGCATTGCCAATTCAAAGATGCTATCTCTGTTTTTGTTTTCCACTTCGCTCAGCTTCTTCCTTACTTCCTTGTAATCCTGAAGAACAGAAGTATACTCTTCCAGCAGAATCTTTTCTCTATCCTCTAATCCTTTCAGGAACATTTGCCTCCAGTGTGGTTGATTTTCTTCTTTCTCTGCTTCCAATTCCTGTTGCTTACCATCAACGTCACTGTCTGCCATCTCAGATAAATCTTCCTTCCCTTCTTCCTGGTGGTGATGAATTGGTTCATGAGTTTTTTCTTCTTTCTTCTCTTCCTCTTCCTTCTCCACCACGTCTCTTGAGACTGAATAATCATCATCAGAAGTAACAAGTTTACTTTTATCTTCTTCTCCAGACTCCATTTCTGGTTTAGCATGGTCATCAGGAACTGCTTTTACTTTCTGGAACAGTCTTCTATGCTCATTGACCTCCTCGTCCTGCTTCACAGTCTGCAATTTGTCCGAAAGATGATCAAGATTGCAACTGGCTTCTGCAAAATGCATTTGGAGGTTGTTATTTTCATCTTGAACGTTGCAGTTGAGAATTTTCACCCTCCGCAACTCTTCCTCCAATTCTTTCAGCTTCTTGCTCATATGCTCTGAACTTTCCATCAGAGTCTCCTTGTCCTCCTCCAAGCTCCGAATGTGTGCATGAAGCTCATTCGTTTCTGATCTTAACCTCTGTACCAGAGAAGACTGAGATGCTACTGAAGTTTCCAGAGTAACAACCTTGTTTACGAGCTCATCAATTTTCTCTGCCAGTTCTGTCACATTGAAGTGAGAGCTTGAGTTCACTTCAAGCCGTTCCATAATCTTCTTCCTTAACATTTTGCGGTCATGTTTTTCTGGTGCTTTGCTAGAATTATTTCCATCCAGTGACTTGAATTCCTCTGTTAGTTCGTGTTTCGAAAGGAATTCATTTTTGATGGTCTCGAACTTTTGGTGTCCTTTGCTAATTCTTTGGTTCTCTACTACTGTTTCTTCCTCCGATTGCCCTTGCTTCTTTTGCAACTTAACCAAAGTTTCATGGCATGATTTTAGAGCAGTGGCTGCCATCAACTTTCGAGCTTCGTTGTCTTCAATAACCATCCCAATTCCAAACTCATCTTGTAAGCCGCTAACTTTTTTTTGCATTTCAGTGATCTGATTCTCAATATCCCAATACTTTTGGTACCCATGCTCGTACATGCATTTAACAAACTCCTTTTCGGTTTGCAGCGCCAGGATTCCCTTCTGAAGCTTATCAATCTCTTCAAGTGCCTCTGTTTTGTTCAACCCTGAAATTGGAACTGCATCAGCCTTAGCAGAGCTAGCCATTCTTCTAAGGGGTTCATACCCCTTCCTCGACATCATCCTGGATGGGCTCCTGAAATCCTTCTTTGGAATCTTGGGGACTTTGGGGATGCTGGATTTGGAGTCGGCTGGAGAGATTTTGGTGGGTTTGTTGGGATGATCGCCAGAAGTGGATGTTTCAGAAGAATTTTGATCTTGATCGTCTTCATCAGCCATTGCATACTGAACTCTTTCTGGAAAAACTGTGGCAATGGTACGGTTGGCACTTTGAAGCTCGCGTGAGAGGCTGTCATATCTCTCTGCCAAAGCTCGATAGGCTCGAAATGAGTCTTCGATGAAGTTTATTAGCTCCGGCCTCTTCCTGTAGTACATCTCTGCTCTCTGTGCAAAGGAGTCCCCATCATCATCCACGATTTTAAGTGTGATATTCACCTTCTCCTCCATATCTGTAAGTAGTTCCAGAAAAGAATGTTATTCTATTTCCAAAACACAGATTGATAGATCATGACAATGTTATTATACTATATAAGAATCCATCAGAAGTTGATGCTTTCTTTTAATTTTGACCAATTTTAGAACAATCAAAACTTCACATACCACATATAACATGCATGATGTGCAAGAAACACATATCTTTTTGTCATTAATGGACGTCGGGATTTTATTTTTTATACATGTATATGGAATTCTAATATATACATATAATCAGGCCATGGTAAAAACATAAACATTTTGTCACCGGCTACATTGGGAAATTTTAGATGGAAAATAGGCAAAATTTCTATTCTATATAGATCAATTTCATTTCAACGTGCACAAACTTAAAGAGTTTCGATTCAAACATGTAGAGGAAAATATGTAAATGTATAAATATATTCATATAAAAAAGAAAATCAATATATATTGAATGCAAACCTTGGAGGTTTTCTTCCAGCCATTTTGACTGTTTTGTCCTTACGTGGCTTGCCCACCACCATGAATATGCATTGCTTGCTGCTCTATGCAACATTTTTGTTTATCTCTCCCTGTTTTTCTCTAAATTCTAAAGAAAAATGCAAAACACCTTCAACCCCATATCAAAACGTTCAAAGACATGCATGCAAACTCGAAGGAGAAAACCCTAGCTATAAGCTTACTAAGCCATGCAAAACCCCATTTTAGGAAATGTCGAAAAATTAAGAAAAAACATACAACGCATTAGGGAATAGCCATGGTTACGACAGGAGATGGCGGTGATTGAGGATGGTGAAAATGGAGGAAAGAGAGAATCAGAGGATTGAGAAATGCCAGAGTAAGAAGCAGACATGGAGGGGAGGATACTTCGCCCGGATTGTAGGTATTCATTGGATGCTTTGGAAGTGCTCAAAATATATGAAAAGGTTTTGTAATTCCCTGCGGGTGTCCACTGCCAAACTTCCATGGATTTTCCAGGCTGACTACCTACAAATAGAAAGCAGGTTCTTTTTGGACGAACCAATTTTCCTGATTTGGCTAATTGTTGGTGAGTTCAATAACCTAAACTATTTTTAGATCTGCACTTTCTTTTATACTGGTATTACTGTTTTAATCGATACTTATCTTTGAGGAATTCATGCATATTTATATATACTTGAGTGCATACAGATAAATTTATATATATTTGGTAAACGATTAAATGGATTTTAATATATATTTTAAAATTCAATTTATTCATTAATTTGAATAATTAATATATTTATATTTATAAAATGTTGCGCTTTAGTACAATTGAAGTTAAATCTACCAGATTTTATTAGTTAATTAACTTTAATATATTTTTTTCTAAAATATTAAAAAAATTATTTAATTTTTGTCCATCTAAATTTTTTTTATTTTATATTAAATTGCTAAAAATTATTTTTTATTGTGAAGTTCTTTTTTTCCAATATACTTTTTCATTCTGAAAACTTTTTTCTCCTAAAATATTTTTTCATCTAAAATTTTTTTCTTCTAATTTTTTATCTAATTTTTTTTAGATCCTAAATTGCTAAACAAAATTATTTACAATGAAAATTTGTTTCATCGTATATGTTTTTTTCTCATGAATTTTTTTAGATGAAAAGAGTTAGAAGAAAAATTATTATAGGATTAAAAAAAAACTTTAATGATGGAAAAATATATAGGATGGAAAAATAATTCATGAAAAAAAATATATATCAAGGAACAAATTTTCATGGTAAATAATTATGTTAGCAATTTCAGATCTAAAAAAATTTAGATAAAAACACTTAGAAGAAAAAAATTTAGATAAAAATATATTTTAGAATAACGACTAAAAGTAATTAGTAAAATGTAGAAAACTCAAGCACCCCAAATGGGTTGGCACCCTTAAAAAACCCAACAACAAAACTAGTTAATATATTAAAAATTAAAAAAAGAATAAACAAAGTAACAAGAGTATCTAAAACCAATACTACAAATAGTGTCAGTAAAAACAATAGAACCCAAAGCTACTATCACAGGGGCAATTCTGAAGGTCAAATTTTTTGCACCTGTGCGATATAAGGCATTCAACCTTAGTCAATTATCCATCATGAGACTGAGGCTCCATCCCTCCCGAACCATGCTAGTCTGTATGGTTCACAACCTACCCATACAATGTGCACACCATCTGTTTGATAAAATGCCAAGCACACACAAACATGCATAACAATGGTTAATCTCATGCATTCACGCTCACAGCCAACACACATAATTACAGGGTTCACAGCCCCAACCTTTCTATCTCATTAGAATATGAAATACGGCCAAGAGCCTAGCAAGGACCACCACATGCACGCACAGCCTACACCCTAAGCCATTTCTGTCTCAAATGCTTGGTCGGCATCTTATGCTAGGCTCTAGCATATTACATATGTAAAACCGTGCAGTTACAACCCAACTGCCCTAGGTGTGCTGGCACCAACCAGCTTAGGCCACATGGCTTTGCAGTGGACAACCCCTAATTGCTGGATAACATGCTGGCAGCATCCAGCCTTAGCCATTTGGCTGTGCAGTTGCCTCCCTCAGCTGTCGTGAGTCATGTTGCCATCAGCCTACATGTGCCACATCTTGGACCAGCCCCAATCTCCATTATATACACACCACCAAGGCAAGGGCCTACTATAACTGCCTATAACTGCCCCCACAAAGTCAGCCAGTGCCTGCTGCCAACTCATCCCGTGTGTGGCAGTCATGCAAGCAGGCATGTGGGCTTGCCTGCACACTCCAAGCGTGCTTTTTGCATGTGCCTGGCACATTGGCGCCCCTAGCCTTCGAGCCCCCGCTCAAACCTGCGCCTGCCCATTCATGCAAGCCCTTTGGCATGCACAAGCCCGTGCTTGCTTGCACCTGCGATGCTGCACGCAGCCAACCTACCTGCACACCGAGCTTGCCTGCTCGCCATACTGATGCACAAGCGTGCCTGCCCACGTTGTTTGCACACTACCTTGCACCTTGGCACCACGCCGTGCCATGCCTGTCCAAGTCCGCACACTAGCCATGCCTACCAACATGTCTCGGTCCATAGCACGCTGGGCACCAACCCATTCCATGCTGCCTTGCATATGTGCGTGCCTACTCACATGCACATGCCCTGCTGCGCCTACTCAACACAGCCCACTGCAAGCATGCATGCCTTGCTCGCACACACACGCACTGTCTCACTGCACGTATGCATGCCTTGCTCGCACACACACGCACTGCCTCTCTGCACGCCCAGCACCCTGTATGGCCTACGCACAGCCCATCATTGAGTCCTATTATTGCACACGTCCCACGCACAGCACCTGCTTGCATGCACACCCATGTCTACCCATATGTCCGCTCAACATGCTGCCTAAGCCCATGTTGCTGCCTGCCTCACAGCACCATGTCTACCCATGTTGCTGCCTATCCACATCACATGGCTGTTGATGCGGAACCCCAAGCTTAAAGAAACTGTAATCCCAACACACAAGATAATATGGAACAAACCCTAGGTGAAAACCCACTCTATAGCACCTCTAGATAACCAGTGTATTTAGCAACACTAATTAGAAGGCAAGAATAAATTTGAAATTCGCCACAAAGTAAAATACCTTTGATAAGAAGATCAATTCCTAACGCAACAAGTAGAAGAAGAACTATCCTCACTTGGAACACACAAGTCTTGTTGAAACCAAGAATAGATTCTATTTAATCAATAATCAAAGTTTTTCCTTACAAGCTAGTAACCCTCCTTTTATATAGAGATTATGGTTAGGTTAAGAATCAATCTAGACCATAAAATAATTATGAAAGTAATCCTAAGGCTTAAAACTAACCCTAAATAAATATAATCCGAAAATAGAAATAATTACAAAACTGCCATTATAATATGGAAATAGCAATAATTACAAAACTGCCATTATAATCCGAAAATAGCTAAATTATGAAACTTCCATTGTAATCCGAAAATAGCTAAAATTACGTCGTTTCGTCTTTGCAACTCCCGAGCAGCATTACCACCTTCATTCCTTGCTTGGACATCATGCTTAAATCATCATTATGCCTCATAAAAGTGTTTGGATCATGTGGATACTTGAATCAATCTTCATCAATTATTCTCTACACAAGTCCAAGCATTCCCGCTTTGATCTTCTTAGCTAGAGAATGCGTCACTGGTCCACTTGGCAGCACAATGTCTTCACCACGAACATCCATGCTAGAAGAGCGCTCGATGCCCACATCATTCCCTCTTTCCTAAGAAAGATTCGTCCTCGAATCTGCATCCATGTCAAAAGGAGAAAGATCAGCAACATTGAATGATGCAGACACATTATACTCACTTGGAAGATCAATCTTGTATGCAATGTCATTGATCCTCTCGAGAACTTGAAAAGGTCCATTGCATCTAGCATCCAACTGAAACTTCTTTTTGTTATGAAACATTTTCTTCCTCCAATGTACCCAAACCCAATCATATGGTTCGAATATCACTTGCTTGATGCCCTTTGTTGGTTGTAATCCTTTGGACATGTCCTCTGGGAATTCCTTCAAGAAAAAAAAAACACTAGGCAAATTTGGGTTAAGATTAGTTTCATAAAAATAAAATTCCCTAAACCTTACAAGAATTAGTGCTCTCTTGCATAAGCATGATCCTTTTACATCTCTCTCTTTTCCATAAAAACTATTTTTCTTTTCACTCTTCTCACTTTTCTCTCTTGCACATTCCTCTTTATTACTAGTGTAATCACTCATCATTGGGCCTTTACTTTTGTTCTTTTCACTCTTGGCCTCTTTACACTCAATTCTTTTATTTGCCTCACTTCCCAAATCCCCATGAGAAACTTTGGATAGTTTTAATTGTTCAAGATACACCTCTTTTGGAGATAAGGGTGCAAGTGTGACTTTCTTTCCATTGTGCTCAAAAGAATACCTATTCTTAAAACCTTCATGGATAGTCCTCCTATCGGATTGCCATGGTCTACCCAACAATATATGCCCCGCTTGCATAGGTACTACATCACACAAAACCTCATCACTATACTTTCGAATAGAAAAGGCAACTTTCACTCTCTTATTTACCTTAATCTCCCCACTATCATTCAACCATTGTAACCTATAAGGGTTAGGGTGTTTTTCACATACTAGTCCCAACTTCTCAACCAAAGTAGTACTAGCAACATTAGCACAACTACCACTATCAATGATTAAACTACATGTTTTACCACCCACAAAACATCTAGTGTGAAAAATATTCTCCCTTTGTTCTAGTCCCTCTTCCTTCACCTTCAAATTTAAAACCCTCTTAATTACTAGGGACTCTCCAACCACGGGATACTCTACACCCTCCTCCTCACTAGAATCATACTCTAATGGTGGCCTTTTCTCATCGGACTCAGACTCTGACATTACGTCATTACCCCTCATCAACATCGTTTTCCTATTTGGACATTCGGAAGCAATATGGCCAAACCCTTGACATTTAAAACATTTATTTCCTTATGTCTAGAAGTACTAGAAGTGTTAGGATTAGAAGTACCTCTTGTTGGGTTGACACTACTCTTATCCTTGAACTTGGATGCATCTCCAATTTTCTCTTTAGTCTCCAAGTTCTTCTCTCTCTTCATATCGTCATACTTGTTCCACTTCGAGTTGGAACCCCACTTCGAATTAGAGCTTGAAAACCCTTTTGATAACCCTTCACTTCTCAATTGATTTTGCACTTTAATAGCCTTGTTGACCATTTCTTCAATCTCTACATATGGATGTAGATCCACCACCATGGCAATATCTTTGTTCATCCCACTTAGAAATCTTTCAATTATACCTTTTCTATCCTTTTCAATGTTGGCCTTTATCATAATCATCTCCATCTCTTTGTAATACTCTTCTACGGACCTAGACCCTTGTGTGAGTCTCTGCAACTTTTGATGAAGCTCTTTATAGAAATATGATGGTACAAACCTCTTCCTCATAATTCTCTTCATCTCATCCCAAGTTGAGATCGGATATTCTCTATACCTCCTCCATGATTGTATAAGTTGCTCCCACCAAACTAGAGCATATTCTCTAACATTTTTCTCCTCAGAGTAATTGTGACAATCAAAAATTAACTCTACCTTCTTTTCCCATTCCAAGTATGCCTCCGCATCACTTCTTCCCTTGAATGGTGGAATGTGCATCTTAATTGAACTTAGGTTGTCATCCCTTCCTCCTCTTGGCTCCTCTCTCCTAGGTCTTCTCCTTACCGTTTGAACTTCATACTCTTCTTCATCGGAAACATTTACTTATTGTCTCATGTGTCGTGTTCCCTCCCTTCTAGTATTATTGGACATGGCCATGGTCATCTCCCTCATTTGATCCATCATCTCATCCATCATAGATTTCAATGCTTCTTCCATCCTAGAAGTCAATCTCTCTTCCATCATTCTATAGTCACCCTCCAAAGATTGTCGTAAGAGTTTTGGAACTGGTGTTGCCACTTGCTCTTCTTCCGAAGTAGAAACTCCCTTTCCATCTCTTTTAGACATTCTTACACACTCCCTTAGGTGTTTAACTCAACAATGGTAAACCCTCGTGTTTCACACAAATTTGGCTTTTACCCTCTGTATGCTCACCACTCAAGCCTTTTACCACTCAAGTCTTGTTCACCAAGTTGCACTTCAGAACCAATTACTTAAACAAAAATATAAAACTAAAATAGCAAACTTCAAAATTAAAACCTAACAATAAAAAGCAAGTTCAATTCTAGAGTAAAATTGGCACAAAAGAAAAGGACAAAAGAGTAATGAAACAAATAATAATTACTCTATGAAATCAACACAATGAGAATAGGAAACTAAACAGATTTAGAATTGGAAAGTATGAAAATAAGAAACTATGAGAATAAAAAAGTAAGAAAAAAAGAAACTATGAGAATAGGAAACAAAGAAATTAGAAAAGTAAGAAATAAGGACTAATAAAAATCAGAAATCAATTAGGAATAAGTAACTTTCTTAATTTGCAAGCAACCAATCTCAATATTCCAATTTTCAATATTTCTTTTTCTTGCTACGGTTTTTTTTTTCTGTTCTTTTTGTTTTTTTTTTGTTTTTGTATATATAATCAGATTCTTCTTTTTCTACTTTTTTTTTGGGTACTAAAACATCAATAAAATGAAGAACACGAAGAACTCAAGAACAAAAGAAAAAAAAATGCAGAAAATAAAAAGCTAATCAAAGACTCTAAAAAGAAAAACAAAGAACAAGATAAATAGGAATTTATCTTGGCCTTGATCTGATACCAAATGATGCGGAACCCCAAGCTTAAAGAAACTGTGATCCCAACACACAAGATGATATGGAACAAACCCTAGGTAAAAACCCGCCCTATAGACCTCTAGATAACCAGTGTATCTAGCAACACTAATTAGAAGGCAAGAATGAATTATTCTCTTCACAAGTCCAAACATTCCCGCTTTGATCTTCTTAGCTCAAGAACGCGTCACTGGTCCACTTGGTAGCACAATGTCTTCACCATGAACATCCATGCTAGAAGAGCGCTCGATGCCCACATCAGCTGCATCATGGCTGCTACCCCCAGCCACGCTGCCTTATTGCATATGCATGCTAGGCCACTCGCCCATGCCATGCCCCACTGTGCATCACACACACAGTCATTGTGCCTTGCTTGCACGAGAATGCACCCATCACAGGCACACCCCCTCATTGCCTCGGCATGGTGCAAGACCAACCATGCCTTGGCCGAGTGTCAACACACAAAGGTATAACAAACCACCCACACCTCTTGAATTCGATGTCCTTGTCGAACGGTCAAGTTCATTTGAGTCTCCCTCCGCTATGTCAACAGCCTCTCGTGTAGCACTTCTTCTGCCACAAGAACAGCCATACCTCGACTGCAATGATGCACCAACGTCAACAATGATCATGCACTCCGCTGTCTAATCATTCCTTCAAAGCAGCCCACACTAACCACTTTGAACACACTCAAGGAAGACCTCTTGCCATCCAAGAGTAATCCGCGAAGCCCACACTCCACATGAACTAAGCACCATGAGGATTAAACATGATGCCCTACACCACAACCCATGCACCAACACGAACCTGGTCAAATTTTCACTGTCTGCGCACCAACACAGCCAACCACATGCCACAGCCATGCATCGACACAACCTGGCACACCACACAGCCCGAACTCCACACGAACCATGTTCAATCAGTCAGCAAGCCAAGCACCGACGCAGCAAGCCACACCCGGCAGTCCGCACTCCACGTGAATCTGGCTAAGGCCTCACTACTGCTCCGCATCAATGCAACAAGCCACATGACAAAGCCCACACTCCACGTGAACCATGCCACACCACACAGTACGCACTCAACACGAACCATGTTCCTTGGCGATCCACACACCGATGCAGCTAGTCATACAGCACAGCCTGCACTCCACACAGACCACGCGCACCCCACAGTTCGTGAACCAGGCTCTGATACCAACTGTCACAGGGGCAATTCTGAGGGTCAAACTTTTTCAACTTTGCGGCCTAAGGCACTCAACCTTAGTCACCCATCCATCACGAGATTGAGGCTTTATCTCTCCCGAACCATGCCAGCCCGTATGGTTGCACAACCTGCTGCCTACTCACAGCACATCTACACCCATGTTGCTGCCTGCCACACAGCACCATGTTTGCCCATGTTGCTGCCTACCCACAGCACATGGTTGCATCATGGCTGCTACCCCCAGCCACGCTGCCTCATTGCATAGGCTTGCCAGGCCACCCGCCCATGCCATGCCCCACTGTGCATCACACACACAGTCACCGTGCCTTGCTTGCACAAGAATGCACTCATCACAGGCACACCTTCTCCTTGCCTTGGCCGAGTGTCAACACACAAGGGTCTAACAAACAAGTTGTCATAGGGGCAAAATCTAAGGTTAATTTTTCACTCCTTTGCGGCCTAAGGCACTCTACCTTAGTCTTGAGAAGATTTGGCCACCTTGCCTTTGGAAGCATCCCCATACTTCCCAATCCTCTCACTGCCATAGGCAATCATTTTGGACCCTTTGCTACCCAAAGCCTCTGGGATTTTCCTCCTCTCTCTAGAAAATGAGATTGGGATTATGTAGTGATGTGGAACCCCAAGCTTAAAGAAACTGTAATCCCAACACACAAGATGATATGGAACAAACCCTAGGTAAAAACCCGCCCTATAGCACCTCTAGATAACAATCGTATCTAGCAACACTAATTAGAAGACAAAGAATGAAATTGAAATTCGCCACAAAGTAAATACCTTTGATAAGAAGATCAATTCCCAAATGCAATAAGTAGAAGAAGAACTATCCTCACTTGGAACACACAAGTCTTGTTGAAAAACAAGAATAGATTCTATTTAATCAATAATCAAAGTTGTCCCTTACAAGCTAGTAACCCCCCTTTATATAGAGACTAGGGTTAGGTTAAGAATCAATCTAGACCATAAAATAATTAGGAAAGTAATCCTAAGGCTGAAAACTAACCCTAATTAAATAAAATACGAAAATATCAAATAATTACAAAACTGCCATTATAATCTGTAAATAGCAATAATTACGAAACTGCCATTATAATCCGAAAATAGCTAAATTACGAAACTGCCATTGAAATCCGAAAATGGCAAAAATTATGTCATTTCGTCTTTGCAACTCCTGTGCAGCATTACCACCTTCATTCCTTGCTTGGACATCATGCTTAAATCATCATTATGCCTCATAAAAGTGTTTGGATCATGTGGATACTTGAATCGATCTTCATCAATTATTCTCTTCACAAGTCCAAGCATTCCCGCTTTGATCTTCTTAGCTCGAGAATGCGTCACTGGTCCACTTGGCAGCACAATGTCTTCACCACGAACATCCATGCTAGAAGAGCACTCGATGCCCACATCATGTAGTCCACCAACCTCTCCACAGCAGCAATAGCAGCAGGTAAAGTCTTGACATGCTGCCTCCTTAGTTCTGCTTGTGCCCAGCCCTGTAAACCAGACACAAAATTAAACAACTTGTCATCCTTGGACATGTTAGAAATGTCCAACATCAAGGAACTAAACGCCACAACATAATCCCGAACACTGCCAGTGTGTTTGAGATTTTTTAGTGCATCCCTTGCAAGCCAACCCGAGTTGCAAGGCAGGAATTGTGCCTTTAATTCCCTCTTGAGGCTCTCCCAAGTCTCAATCCGTGGTCTATCTGCATGCTCATCGTCTTGCAGCCCTTGTCCTCCACAGCAGCTTGGCATCACCGATCAAGTACATGCTAGTTAACATCACTTTCTCACGATTTGGGCAGTGAGCAGCCAGAAAATACTGCTCCATATCCCACAAGAAATTCTCTAATTCCTTGGCATTCTGTGCACCATCAAAGGGTTTAGGATCCGGTGTCTTGATTTTTGAAGGCAGCACCTCTACCGTAGAGGATGAGGAAGGGCTGTGTGTAGTTTGATGAAGCACATCAACACTCCCTTCCACAGCCAACAACCTTTCCATAATTGAATCTGAAAAGGCCACCAAATCAACCCCTAGCATAGCATGCTTATCATGGGTTTCAGCAGTGAAAGCCGCCAAGTTTTGGGAAAGGGCTTCCACATTCGCAGCCACATTGTCTATCCAAATAGCAACACTAGCATTTGAATCAACCGAAGGAGCACCGAGTAATTCCTCCAGGCGTGCCACTCTCTCATGAAGGGCCTCCACATCAGCACCTCCTCCAGCCATCTATTAGACCGTGTTTGTTTGGTCAGATAAGGGAACCGGACTGGGTTTCAAATCCGGTCTCTCCCTTATCTTGCGTTTGGGAACATGTTGGACTGGGATAAGGGTATCCGGTTCCCTTATCCGGTCCTTTGACTTAGGCCAACACTCGAAACCCACTCGCATCCACGGGTTACAAGCGGATACACGAGTCCCCTCTCCAGCCTCGTCCTCTCCAGCCGCGTCCTCCAGCAAAATCTCCAGCAAATCTCCCTCTCCGGTCCTTTGACTTAGCCTCCCCCTCTCCAGACCAAAGCTCCCTCTTCTCCCTCTCCGGTCCTAAGCTCCCCCCCTCCTCTGCTGCTCCTCTCCTCTCCAGCCGCGTCCTCAACAGATCCACGAAGGAACCCTGCTCCTCGCTGTTTCGAAGGAAGCCAGTCGTCGATCGAAGGAACCAGTCGTCGGATCGAGCTGCTCCCCGGCGTTTAGAAGGAACCCAGTCGTCGGCTCCCCTATTTTTGTCCTTGAGGTTAGAATTTTACCCATTTTGAATCGGTAGAAACCGATTCAACTGGATTTTGTGTAAGTAGCAGTAGCTGTGGTTGAAAGTAGCAGTATTTTGAATATGGCTGGATTTTGGGTTACCATTTACTGCAGTCATTTCTTTCCTTACATGTACATCGAATAATCCATCCGAATGTAGTATTTTCTGCAACTTATTTGATATGTTCAGTTTAATTGATGTTCTAGATGCAACATTTACACTTTTTGTTTTCTATTGATGATCGTTACTGGGTATTCTTTATAACTAAACTTAACAATCCACATGATGCGAAACCCCAAGATTAAAGAATCTGAAACCCCAAACACACAAGAAATATTGAACAATAATTGGAAAACAAGAACCCGCCCTACCAAACCCTTAGATAACTTGTATCTAAAAACGTGGATTAGAAGGCTAGGGAAAGAGAAGAATAATCGCCACAAAGTATTTCTACTTTGATAAGATAATTCAACTCCTAATGCAACAAGAAGAAGAAATTGATTCCTCACCTTGCAAGAACACTCCTGGGAGCAATAGGAAAATTAATTCTCTCAATTGATTAAAAACTCAAATCTGTCTTACAAAAGAAATTGATCCCCCTTTATATAAGGACTAGGGTTAGATCAAGAATCAATCTAAACCATAAAGTAATTAGGAAACTAATCCTAAGAAAATTAGGAAAGTAATCCTAAGGAAATTAGGAAGGTAATCCTAAGGCTAAAAACTAACCCTAAATAAAAATAATCCGAAAATAGAAATAATTACAAAACTGCCATTATAATCCAAAAATAGCTAAATTACGAAATTGCCATTCTAAGTTGTTTATTTTTAAAATGATGCCGTTTCGTCTCCGCATCACCACAAAATATATTCCTTCATGGGTGGTAAACATTGGTTTCCAAAGACAAGTTTGGTGCTGTTGTAATTATGTTTTCATGAAAGTTCATGGGTGTTGTTTATTGAGAGAGTAGCTTAGTGCTTGAAATTTTGATGAGACATTGTTTTGATGCATGAGTAGCGTGTGTATGCATATTCAGGATCAATTTGGTGTTCTTAACTTGTTGGTTTTCAAAGAGGTGTTGACTTGAGATATCACTCGATTAAATATAAGGCTGTGGACTTGTTGGATCTTCTTTCTTTTTTGAAGAATCGTTTAGGATTGTTATGCTTAAGAACCTCAAACCTATGTACATTGACTACTGGAAGGCAGAGCTTGTGGTATTTTAAGTGGGAGGTTCACTGACTCGAAAATTATTGGGCAAATACGCTTGTGCTTGTTCTTTTTGGATGCATTTCTGTCCCTTTAGTTTATTAGATTCAAGCGTGGGTATTTTCTAAGAGTTGGTAGTCCAATCTATTAGTTTATCTTTTCTTTTTATTCCCTTCGTATCTCTTTTTGGATTTTTCACTTTGCTGATTGCTTTACAGGATATTCATTTTCCTTTTTCCAAGAAGTAATTTTTCTGACAATCCTGATATTAACTAAGCCCTTGGGTGAAATCCCACATTGTCATTTTAATTTCTTATGTTTGCTGATGATCTTTCAGGAGCATCAAGTGGACTTGGTGTGGAAAGCTTGGGTTAGTTGTTGTTGCATTTTGTCCTTGCCCATGACTTAGACATTATTATGTTTGTTGATGATTTGAGTGTATCTGTAGGATTTTCTGATTATATATGAATATGGCTGACTTGTGTATTTTTGGGAAACCTTATACCTAAGGTAAAGTTTTGTTGTTTCTTTGGAATATAAACTCTTAATTTAATGTGAATATTGTTAATGTGAATACTAGTGAACTTATTTTAGGACAATGTGAATATTGTTAATGTGAATACTAGTGAACTCTGGTTTGTGTAGCCATTCCCTATTTATGTACTTGAAAATTGAATAGTAAAATATTAACATATACTAGGCAACTTGTTAATCTAATTTATATCCTTAGAAGAATTGAGGTTCTATTAATGTTATTTAAAAAAAAAAAAATCCTATTCATGAATCAAAATTTTGGTTATATAGATATACATATGCTGTGCCAATGTAGAGATTAAGATTGAAAATGATGTTTTTCTCTTTTTTTCTTAAGAAGACTTAAAGAAGCATAGTTCTTGCAAAAAGAGAAAAAGAAAAAAAAATAGTATGTTAGAAGCATATAAATCCTAAAACATAAATCATCGTGCAACAATTGTCCGTGGACTCCTTTGGCCCTATAAAATAAACATACCCCCGATAAACACATTTAAGCCCCCCATATAATCAAAAATTCTCTAATGTTTAGTAAATGAAATTCCCTATATTTTATTTTATTTTAATATAATTAATTGAACAATGACATATAATAACAGCTTGCTGTTACACTTTAGTGCCTTACGTTAAGCTGATATTTATGTTAGGTATTAGATTCTTGTTAAGCTGATAGTTTAAAGGATTTTTTAGCATTAGACATCTTGATTTTAATATTTTAAAAAATGTCTATAAACATCTAGCTGCTGTTTTGTTTAAGATTAATGTGAATTTGGAATGGATTTTTCATTTATTTCTATGAGTTTAATTTATAAGTGAACCTAGGGCTATTGAAGGTATTTAAATGCGTTTTTGTCTATGAATACCAACAAACTATTATGTTGACTTTTTATTTTTTGTGCAAATTCTTTTTTGAGGGTTTTATAAATGGATGAGCAACAAAAGAAAAAATTATTTTTCCTGATTGCAAAAAGGATGCATTTGGAAAAAATTATGTTGATAAAGGTGCATGTAATGATGGTCTATATTTGGATGCAAAAGCATTTGGAAACAAAGACACTTAAGAACCGAGCATTCACTAGGCATGAAACTCGACTAAGTGTTCTAGACAATATTATAGGTCATAGTGACATTGAATGTGTCAATCAACTTAGAATGGATAGGAACACATTTGGTTTGCTATGTGAATTATTACGTCCGGATCCACATCTTAAAAAAGACAGTATCGTTACCTTAGAGGAACAAGTGTGTATGTTTTTGCACATACTCGCTCATCATGTCAAGAACCGAACCATTGGAAATAGATTTCAGCGTTCAGGGGAAACTATTAGTAGGTTTTTTAACTCGGTGTTGAATGGAGTATTGCGGTTGCAAGGTCACCTATTAAAGTCTCCAGAACCAGTCCCTGCTAACTGTACCGATGATAGATGGAAGTTTTTTAAGGTATATTTATACATTTTAATTTTTTGGTATGAACTATATAAATAAATGTAATACGACTTACAAAATTTATTATAAACTGTATAGAATTGTTTGGGAGCATTAGATGGAACCTTTATCAAGGTTCATGTGGCTGAGTCTGACAAACCTAGATATCGAACGCGAAAAGGAGAGCTTGCTACTAACGTATTAGGTGTTTGTGATCCAAATATGATGTTCATATTCGTATTACCTGGGTGGGAAGGTTCAGCTTCTGACTCTAGAGTTCTCAGAGATGCGCTTAGTAGACCAACTGGGTTGAGAGTTCCAACTGGTAAGAACAAACTGTGATAGTTTACTGTTTTTACTAAAAATTAGTTTTGTGAGATATAGAACCATAACTTATTAAATTGTTCATGTTAGGTTATTATTATCTTGTGGATGCCGGATACACAAATGGTGAAGGTTTTCTTGCACCATTTAGAGGGACACGTTATCACCTTTCGGAGTGGAGAGTTGGTGGTGTACCACAAAACCGGGAGGAATACTTTAACATGAAGCATGCATCTGCACGTAATGTAATTGAGAGGTGTTTTGGATTATTTAAAAAGCGCGGGGCCATATTAAGGAGTCCATCTTTTTATCCAATCAAAACACAAGGGAGAATAAGCACCGCATGTTGTCTTCTACATAATCTTATTAGGAGAGAAATGTCAAGTGATCCAATTGAACTCGATGTAGATGAAATGCAAATTGTTGAACCGATGATGGTAGGCAATGATCCGATCGGATCTATTGAGGCATCAAATGAATGGACTGAGTGGAGGGATAATTTAGCTACACAAATGTACGCTGAATGGACGGCAAATATGAATGATTAAAACTATTTATGACTATAATTTTCTATGCAATCTTAATTATTTATTACAATCAGGGGTTGAATTTTGAATATGTTTGTTGGCTTGAATAAACTGTTGCTTATATGTTTTTGTATTAATTACTTGCCAAGTTAAATTTGTACTCTTGAGAAGATTTGCTAAAATAGTGGGCTCATCTTAGTGTCAATTTGTCAGTAGCTCTGTTAGAACTAGTCATTGTTACTGAGTTAAAAATGACCTCCTGAGTCAAGGTATAAACTCAGAATTGATGGTTTGGCTACTTTTTAGCCAAAATAGTGAATTAGGTATTTATTAGGATATAAGGAGGTTGATTTTTGAGGACTGGTTCAAGATTTCTTTCCCCAGGATGCTTGCTTGTGTAGCTGTTCTGGGGCTCAACCCCTTCTTGTAAAAAAAATAAAATAAAAATACTATTAACTTTTTGAGTATGTAAAATATGCTCTTTGCTTTAGAAAGCACATTATTAAAATAAAAAATTAATTTTGTAGAAAAACAGTGCCTTTTATTATAATATTTTATCATTTTAATATGGATATTTTATTGTTGTTAACAGTTTGTAATTTGTTTTTTTTTTTTTTTTTTTTTTTGGTAAATAGTTTGTAATTTGTTTTATGACATGAGAATGTACCATAAGTGATATCAATGATTGTATATCACCGATTGGAATATTGTTATAATAGTTTATGACAAACTTTTATTTGCTTTTATCAATTGGATTTTTCGTACCATCCACTCTCCTTGGTTATTGTGCCTTTATT
>QANX01002861.1:88397-124280 GCA_003254975.1 Ochetophila trinervis | reverse complement strand
ACAGTGATGATGTGTGGGCAGACTATGTTAAGGTTAGAATAAAAAAACTTGCAGCCAATTTATTTCTCACTGTTGATGTTAAAACTTTATTCTAACTGCTGAACTTTATTTAAATATATAGATTCATAAAGATGCTGATGGATGGAGGGATAAACCATTTTCCTTGTATAAAAGGTTGGCCAATATATTTAGACTGGATCATGCCACCGGCCTAAATGTTGAGACTCCTGCTGACATGGCTGCAATTCCAACTAACACTGGAGAAGATGAGAGAGATTCTCCAATGTCAGTTGGCCAAAGTTCACAGTCCCGGCCGACCACTAGTAAAAAGAGAACTAGACAATCTGATGTAGTAGGTAGTGGATTGGAACGCATTGCTGAATTGCTGGACAAAATGATGGGTGAAGCTAGGGAACAATGGGATCAACTAGCCAATTCTATATGTCCTAAACTTACTCCCGAACAGTTGGAATTTTTGCGTGCTGATCTTAGGAGGCTCGGGATGTCGGCTACTGATAGAATTAAGGCCATAAATATTTGTTGTGAGAAGATATATAAGTTTCATATATTTATTGGGTTAGACGATGAAGAAAAAATGATTTTTATTTGTGAGTTGCTCGGTGGTTCATCAACTAGTTCGTAGATTTACTATGTATTTTACAAGACATCATTCTAGAGTTAGTTGTATGGATTGTTTATGTTTATGTCATCGGTTAAATGCTTTATGTTATTGAGCATTGATTTGCTTGTATGGATTGTTTCAAAAATTTTATGTTATTTTATGGATATGAACAATATTAAGTGGAAAAAGTGTGTTATGTTTATTTATTTTATAATGTTTTTAATCTTTTTGTTATTTATATCGTAGAAATTATACTAATATATTTTGTTTATATGTAGATACTAATATATTTTGTTTATATGTAGATACTAATAATGACAGATCAAAAAATATATGTTGTGTTCAAAGGAAGACAACCAGGGATTTATGACTCATGGGCAGAATGTCAAGAACAAATTCATGGATTCAAAGGCAACTCCTACAAATCATACCGTTCAATAGATGAAGCAGAAATAGCTTATGTTTCACACATTGAAAGGACAATTAAACAAAAAAATAATAATAAATGCTCTACAGTAGAAAGGGAGATTAATCACCCTATACCTAATTATCGAAGCATAAATCGATGTTCGTTTTGCATCGGTTTAATTGTCGGTTGTACAGTTGGAGTTGTTGTTATCAGTATACTAGCACATGTGTATTAGGTTAATCTGTATTTTGTGTGTTCAATTTTAGTAGTTGTTTATGTTATTGAGAACAATTATGACATATTTGTATTAAATTATATTTAATATTTTCTTAAATGACATAATATTATGTTTTATTAAATTTATAATTTGAAAAATATTTCAATATATTTTTTTATATCATGTTTATTTAAATTAATAATTAACATTACAATTTCTACTATAATCAAACAAATACAAAATATATTTAAAAAATTAAATTTTTATCCAGTCCAATCCGAGACTGCACCAAACACAGTATATCATATCCGATCCAGTACAGTCCTGCACCAAACACAGGACAGGATTTGAGAAATCCAGTCCAGCATTATCCAGTCCGATCCAATCCTGCCAGCTATATCCGACCCAGTCCGATCCTGCGTACCAAACGGACCGATAGTTCTTTTTTTTCTTTTTTATTATCTAAATCTCTAATTCTCTTATGTAAAAATAATAAATAAAAATTCTCTAATTCTTAGTTTGTAGGAAACTCACACGCGCTTTCTTCTCTGCTGTTTTATTTCGGAGCTTTCTATGCTTTCGTACGGACAGCCACCATTGTTTACGGGCCGGTTCTTTTTCTGATTTTGCTTTTTTCTTGTTGTCGGTTTTCTTTTTCATTTTTAATTATCTTTGCTAATATGCTGTCTTAACGTTGTTTTGAATTTTTGTTTTTTTGGGGAATAACGTTGTTCAGAATTGAGAGGGTCATATGATTTTCTCTTTTATTTTTTATACAACATACGATTGTCGGAAAAATTATGACATGTAAAGATTAGATTCGAGTACGTATATATAAAAATGTAAAAAAGACAACAATTGGACCCAATATGATAGGATAGGATATAATTAATTTTAATACTTAATGTAGGATAAACAAAATTATATGTATAGAAAAATTAGTATGAGTATATGTTTTATTTTAAAATATATATTGCTATTCATGGAGAAAACTGACAATCCACCTATTGAAGAGGAAACCATCGCAGGGCTCAAGAGGAAATTGGTCCAAGAACACACCAACTTTGAATTGACTGGTAAGGGGGGTAGGGCAAATCAGAAAGATAAGTATGAGGATGACCGTGGTCCTCGGTGTGATGTGAGGAAGACAGACTTAACTGGCCTAACTCGGGGTAATACGGGAGTGGGCCATAAGAGAAGGCATGATGATAGGGGAGAAAGCTCATTTGACTCATGTGTGAATACCCAATTGGGGCCTGGAGACACAAAATTCAGTGAGACTATACATGTGGAATATAGAGATGGGAGTGGAATGCTAACCCAAACCGGGATGGGCCCAAAAGAAAAAAAATGGAGAACCGGGGAGGAAGGTAAAGGAGGCCCACTTATTAAAAGTGGGAATTTTCCTAAGTCACCTCTATCACCGCATTTAAAATTAAAGGAATTGGCGCACAGAAAAGGATCATTATCTCCGTGCTCAGGCAACGGACATAACCAAAACTCTAAGCTGGGGATGTTGGGAAGATTTCCATGGCTGAAGAGGCAGGCCTTACCATGCCCCCACCACAACCATGAAAATCCTTTCATGGAACTGTCGCGGGCTGGGAAAAATCGCGACAAGCCTTAAAGGGCTTAGTGCAGAAACATTCCCCGGATGGTTTATTTCTTTGTGAAACTAAGGCAACAAAGGATAGAATGGAGAAAGTGAAAAAGAGATTAGGATTCAATAATATGGAAATCTCTGAAGCGGATGGTTGGAAGGGTGGAACCGCTTTCTTATGGAGGGATCAGTTAGGGTGGGTTGTGTTTCATTTATCCAAACAAATTATAGGAATCTCAATTCCAAACTTGAATGGAGAAAAATGGACTTTATGGGGTTGTTATGGGGCGGCGGAGAAAAATCAAAAAAGAGAATTCTAGGATAACCTTACTGACTTAATCAAGAATGGTTCAAAGGCTTGGGCTTGTATAGGTGACCTTAATGAGTTCATGGAGCAGAAGGAGAAAAGAAGGGGTAGGATGGTAACCGTGAAGTCTAATTGTTTTCTTAAGAAGTTTCTGGAGGAGGTTTAAGGCTTGGACATTGGGTTTAACGGGAATATTTTCACTTGGTGCAATAAAAGGGGGGGAATGACCAATATTCGTGAGTGTCTGGATCGAGTGATCACCAGTGTGGAATGGAGAACTAGGTTTGGAAATGCCAGGGTGACTCATCTAAGTGCTATCCAATCGAATCACATTCCTATTATTTTAAATCTGTTCCTCGATCATCCAAAACTTCCAAGACCATTTAGATTTCAAGAGATGTGGTTAAGGGATCCCTCATGTATAAACGTGGTTAGAAATGCTTGGGATGGAAGCACAGAGAGCTTACGCATAATGCCTATTGGTAAGAGAATCGGGAATACTTCAAAATCTTTAAGGAAATGGAATAGAGAGACTTTTGGTTTCTGCAGGTACAAGATACGTGATATCGAGGATAATATTAAATGGCTTCAGAGCCTGGACCCCTCAGAGGAATCTATTCTTTAAGAGAAATTATGTCAAGAGGAGCTAAGGGAATGGATGAACAGACAGGAGGTGCTTTGGTGCCAAAAATCACAGGAACTATGGCTAACTGCGGGTGATCAAAACTCAAAGTTTTTTCATGCTGCTGCGATTGCTAACAGAAGAAAGATATTTATCGCCACGTTGAAAAACAACAATGGGGAATGGATTGAATCGTGGGAAAATATTGGAGATTTCCTTATTGATGAGTTCACTAAACTTTATCAAACTTATCACAGGATTTCTGGACAGCATTTGGAAGATTATTTCCACACATGCATTTCAGAGGAACAGAACAACAAATTACACGCAACCCTAACGACAAAGAAATTCTTAATGCAGTCAATAGCCTGCATCCTTCTAAAGCTCCAGAGCCCGATGGGATGACTGCCATTTTCTATCAACATTTCTGGGGAATTGTGGGGAAGGATGTCACTGTGGCTATCCAAAATGTTTTTCACCATGGTTGGTTTCCACAAGGTTTCAATGAATCTTTTGTCATTCTGATTCCAAAGACAGGTCATTTTTCCACCTTTAATCATATTCGGCCCATTGCTTTATGTAATACCATCTACAAAAAAATTTTGAAAATTTTGGTTAACCGCCTTCATCCATTATTAAAACTCTTAATTTTACCTAATCAAGCCGCTTTTGTTCCCGATCGTTGGATCGGAGGGAACTCTATCTTGGTAAGGGAGATTATTCATTCTATGAAAAGGAAAAAAGGGGCTAAAGGTTTGGTGGGTATCAAGATTGATCTCCACAAAGCGTATGACCAAATCAATTGGCAAATCCTCCTTCAAGTTCTGGCTGGTTATGGTTTTGATAGGAAATTCATTTTGCTTATCTTTAAATGCATAACCTCGGGGAATATGAAGTTAATGCTCAATGGTTCATGTTTTAGAGACATCCCCAGAGAACAAGGAATTCGTCAAGGGGATCTTTTATCCCCATTTATGTTTGTCCATTTCCTGGAACTTCTCTCCCGAATGATCAATAGGTTGGAGATGGAAGGGGAGATCCAAGGGATAAAATTGGGAAGGACTGCTCTAGCCATTACTCACCTGTTTTTTGTAGACAATATTCTTATTTTCTGCAAAGCAGATGTAGACCAAACAAATAAAATCTTGAACTGTTTGGAAAATTTCTATTCTTGGACAGGTCAAAGCTTTAGCTCAGCAAAATCTGGTTGTTTTTTCTCTAGTAATATTAGAGGAGGTCTAAAGGTTGCTATCAAAAGTAGCCTCAATATGAAGGAATTGGCTCGAGACTCAAAATACTTGGGAAATAACCTTTTTTCGAGTGTTAGAAGAAATGAGGAGTTTGAGAACATCAAAAACAAAGTTTGCAGTTGACTTGAGGGATGGAGGGTGAAGCTTCTTTCGCAAGCAGGGAGAAACACTCTTGTTAAACATGTCATCACAGCCATTCCTATCTATTCCATGACTGCGGGGAAGATACCTATTGGCATATGTGAGGAGATTGAAAAAAGATCTTGAGCTTTCCGCTGGAGGGAAAGTTGAGATAAAACAAAAAGTTGGAACCCAGTGGGATGGAAAACAATTTGCAAACCAAAAAGTAGTGGTGGTTTAGGCATGAGAAGTTTGAGTGCCATGAATGATTCCATGTTGGGGAAAATAGGGTGGTCTTTGGTTGGTGATCCAGATAAATTATGGGTAAAAGCCCTTAAAGCCAAATATTTTCCTTTTTTCCTCTTTCATGCATTGTAGGAAGAAAAAGGAGTGCTCTCAGCTATGGCCGGCAGTGTTGAACACTCGCAAAATTCTGAAATTGGGTTTATGCTTCAAGGTGGGGAGGGGGAGCAACATCAATTTCTGGGAAGATCTGTGGATACCGGATAGTCCGGGGTTTAAACCGACTCCAAGGAGTGAGGAGATGATGCTAAGACAGGGCATGGTGCAGCAGTTGAAGAATCCTAATGGTGATTGGAATTTGAATCTGTTAAAGGAGCTTTTCAGCCAAGAATCAAAGATATATGCAGAATCTTCTGGGCTAATAATGAAGAAAATGATAAAATGGTTTGGTTGGGGAACAGAAATGGTGCTTTCTCGGTCAAGTCTTTCTACTGGATGAACAGTTGGAGCAAGGAGGTACCAAATTCTTGGTGGTTGAAATTCTGGAATACTAAAATACATGAAAGGCAGAAATTCTTTGTATGGAAGATTGTCCATCATGGCCTTAGTGTCAAGCATAATTTAGTCAGAAGGGGAATCCAAATAGAGGATATGTCCTGTGTGCATGGTTGTTCTTGTATTGAAAATGAAGTGCATGTGTTTTTCTCTTGCCCTTATGCTAAAAGCCTCTGGTTTGCATCTCTGTGGGGCATCAGATGGGACGAGAATCAAAGCCATGATATAAATGATTATTTGAATCGAATTTGGAATCCTGTTACTTTGGGCAAAGCTTCGAATTAGGAGAAAGAGGAGTTCATTCTGTATAATGTTTCCATTATCGATCACATATGGTGGATACGGAATGAAATCTGCCACAGAGATGTTAATGTGTCGATGGCTGAGTCGGTTCAAATTGTTAGGGACATATTTGAAGAACTAAAACAGAGCATTTTGAAGAATGAAGTCATAGTAGGAAGACAGAGTGTGAATGAAGTTGTAGGCGGCTGGCAACCTCCTCCAAGGGATTTCATAAAGTTAAATATGGATGCTGCAATTCGTGGGAATGACAGCACTTTAGGAATTGTTGCCCGAAACTCGGAAGGAGACATCATCGAGATTCATGCTTCCAAGTTTTATTTTGGGGATCTTGTGTTGGGGAAAATGGCAGCTGTGAGGGAAGCCATTAGGCTAAGTGTAAGAAATGGATGGAAGAATACTAGGTGTGAATATGATGCAAAGTTAGTTATTCAGTGTTTAAATGGTGATATTGCTGGGAACCTCCACTGGGTGATGGATCCAATCTTTAAAGAGATCCGGAACCTTTGTAGGTCTTTTGATAATATTAGGTTTGAATGGTGCAATCGTGTGTATAACCGGCTTGCTCACATGGTTGCTCAATGGGCAGCAGACAATGAATTTGCTAGCCTGGTGTGCCAGGACCTTTATCCTAGTTCTTTTTTTGTTTGCCATAATCTTGAAAAAGGGAGCCTTCCCCTTAGGATTCAGGCTGGCTAATGTTGTATTTGCCTTCTCTTTTGGTTTCAATGAAACTTATCCTTTTAGCAAAATATATATATATATATATTGCTATTAAAATTTTATTATCAGGTATCGTTGTTATAATGTACTTTAGTAACGACACGGACTCTAATAATCTATCTATTTTATTATTATTTTAATATTTTTATTTCATCATCTTTTCATTTTGTTTCAAAGCAAGGCTGAATCTCCCACCTGCAATCCCATTCACAATCGGTCAGTAAGCTTCCTTGAGAAACTTTTTTCAAGTTTTGGCCACCCACCTTGCAATACTTCTACCAAATTGAACCCCAAAACTCTAAATCCATTGCCAGTAACCATTCATTGTGAAACCGTTGGAAAATGCCAGAAATTTGACAACCAACCACCGGCTCCGATCTTTATTTTATGCAAGATCAAGCCAAAAAGAATTTCATTCCCCCCTAATTTGAACCTCATGACTCACTTTTGGGTTCCTTGCAATCCAATTGTAATAGTTAAATCCGTACGAAGATATCATCTTTGGCTGAAACTTTCCAGTCACCATGGAAAAACCCATCCCAAATTTAGGATACCATATTGTTCCTTGCTCTTTTAATTTCATTTTTGTTATATTAATTGCTATTTGTAATTGAGAATTTAGAAAATCACCAATTTTGAGTTAGAGTTTGGATTGGGGTTCATAATTGGAGTGCCGTTGGGTGAAATTAATTACAATTGTTTGTTCAATTAAGTATAAAAGCCTTGAGAACTAACCTAAGGTCCAATTTTATGTAATTGTGAAGAATTGAAAATTCTCTAATTTTGAGTTTTGACTTACTTTGTCATTAGGGCAATTGCCAAAATCAAAAGTTAATTTTTGTAATTTTAGAGATTTTAAAGTAATTTTTAGATCCAAATCACATAATTTGACCTCTGTATATTTTGCTAGGAGCCTAAACGTATTTTGTAGTATTTCATATGCCTGAGCTAAAACAATATGCAACATCTATGCTTGGGTAAAAGCACGCAACCAACTAATAAATGCATCTATTTTCTTGTATATTTTATTTTGGACTTGCATTAAATTTATAGTGTGATTTGATTTGTGATGTTTATTGATTTAATTGAGGTATATATATAATTACATATGTAATTGTTGAAATTATGATTAGTGTATAATAATATATACAGGTATATAGGGTATTTTGCACCATTTCTCCTCCAACTTTACTCGTTTTCATAATTTACCCACTGGTCTTTCGTATAGAATATATTCACTATGCCACCAAGTTATGGTAGACTGACAGCTCAAGATTCATCAGCTGAGAGCTTTGGTGAGTTGACATTTAGGGATGATCAGTGTCTGGCTCAAACTTTAGGTAGAGGTGGTACCTCTAGGCTTTCAATTGAATAGGCTAAGAGGTTAGGTGTTGTTAGCTTTAATGACTCTAGGAATCTTGTTGTAGCCTTTCCATGGATAGAGAATTTGGATAGGATCTTAGACGAGAGCATGGAATGCCATGATGAAAACAAAGTTAGGATTGCAAGATTCTTGCTCTTGGGAAATGCCTGTAGATGGAGGATGACAAAGAGAAATACTAGGCGATGTACTTGGGCCCAGTTCAAGACTGCTTTGGACAATGAGCATTGTCTTTTTACCTTTAAAGAGATAGAAAAGGCAGGAATTTGAAAGTTTGACCTAGGGTAACATGACAGTGGTAGAATATGAGCACATGTTTTGGAAACTGTCAGAGTTTTGTTCTTATCTAATTTAAGATGAACCATCTAGGAAACATATGAACTTGGACAGTTTAAACGAGAATATAACCTATAATATCTTGGTAGCATCTTACGCCTCATACCAGGCCATTAGAGATGCAACCTGTAGAAGTTGAGAAATAAATAACTATGCACAAATCGAGGCACTGACCCTTCGATGACTCATCATCAAGTACACTTAGCCAGGGATCAATCCCATTGAAAAATTTCATTGAGCATGCTTGTTTTAAAGGCATGCTTCTCTAATATTAAAAAGGACGACACCATACTCATTTGTTCCACAAACAAATATAGTAATGACATGTTTTACATTACATAACTTTCTTCAAAATAAAATTCATTAGTGATGTACTATTTTCTCAGTTTGAGTATGAAAATATTCAAGTGGAAAGTGAAAATGCATAACAAAATCACACATCAAGTGCAAACAAACTTTTGGGAATGCCAAATCAAGCATTTATGCAACAACTTCGATATCAAATTGCAAATGAACTTTTTCAAGGGTCAAGTTAGTTTCATTATTGATTTTAGTATTGTTATTAGATGTTTATTTCATTGTTATAAATTTGATTACTATCTCAAGCACGTAAAAGTAAAGTTGTGTACTTGATATATTTTCATTGATATATTTCATCTTAATTATAAAATATTTAGGATAGGAAAAAAATTATATGTACTTTAAAAATTAAAATACAAATAATTTGAAAAGCATTATTCTTTATCTAATTTTAAATTATGTTAAAAGTACTAGATTTTTTGGGTTCATTGTACAATCTTTCCTATCACTCTTGCAACCTCATATGAGTCCACAACTTGCTTCATTATGGAAAGCTGCGATTTTTGCTACATTGTTTTCAATTTAGTTTGCAAGAAATGAATCATTGTTTCAGGAGAAACAAATTCCTATTATCGTTGCGTTGGTCTTCATTAGGAGATCTATTCGCGAGGCTAACTCATTACAGTGTGGATCCATGACAAATACAATTAAAAGGAGATTGATATTACATGACCTTGGTGGTTAAAGGCTGGCCACCATTAGGATAATGTTAGTTGCTTGTCTTTCCCAAATGCTGGTTTGATAAAGCTTAACATAGATAAGCCTTTGAATGGCAGTCCCAATCCACCTGGTTGTGGTGGTATTTTCAAAACAGTGCGTGATTTTGTTAAAAGTTATTTTGCAATTGTTGTAGGAAATTGTTGGTGTAAAACACAACAATCAGTCGTCTTCTAGTGCGCGAGTGTGCCACTTTGAACCTATAGCAGTCCAAAGAAAATAAAGTGTGGGGCAATTAAATCAAGCTTAATCAAACGATTATATTAATTATTGAGAACAAAATAATTAAAGGGTTACAAATGCCTTTCAGATAAAAGGGCTTTTAAATAAAATTTTCAACTAAAACACTTGACTACTTGAAGTAAATTCTAACGAGAATAAACTAAGTAGTCTATGTTGTATTTGTGTGTTGATGCGCAGGGATCTTTTTCAATGTTGGTGAAGTTCCAATTTATATAAAAATAGATGGCTCACCAACTCTTTACGCTTCCGATGTGGGACTAATCTCAAATTTATTTTCCAAACTAAACATTTATACTTTGTCATTTTCAATTCATTTCATCTCTAAACAATGTGGGACAAAGCTATTCCAAAATAATATCTAAATAAGTTAAATATTAATTTGAATAAATTATATATGGTTCAAACATTGCCCCCATTGCTTTGTAATTTTGTAGTAAAAAATTGCAAAGCAATATTTATGCAGTTCATTGAATCATATTTCGAAGCCTTTGCTACCAATCTTCACCACATGCACACTATCCATATGCCCAAAGATATATTAAACCCACATGTAGAAATCTTTGCCTTGTAATTCCATTATGACCACCATTATGGGCATTAAGGTGGCAACACATATTTGGATTTCCTGTCTTGACGTGACATTCTCTCAGACAATGCCAACCGTGCAAAAATATTTAAAATAAATAATATGGCCCTCTTCAATTTTGGAACTCACCAAATTGTCCTTAGTTAAATCAACCATTGTTTCCTAAACACACAAGGCAATCAGCTGGAGCCACTCCCTAATTTTTGCAATAATCCATTATCAATAACCTTGAATTATTAATCTTTTGTATTCAAAAGTGGAGACCCAAATATTTCCTTTCCAAAAATGAAAGACAACCAAGATACTCCAATCAATAAAAAATAAACAAAACTTCTCATTCCGCCTATTTCATTCCTTAGCAAGCCAAGACAAAAAAATATATTTCCAATTTCATTCCACATATTTTGCCAAACCTAGCCGCACCAGCTGCCCCTTTCAAACATAATATACATCAAGTTAGCTGACACCTACATCTTTCATTACTTCTCTTAGGTACAAAGAAAGTGTTGCTTTGTAGAATTTATTATTATTATTATTATTATTATTATTATTATTATTATTATTTATAGGCCATAACTTTCAATATCTTTCTTGCAATGATCTCCACATCAAATTGCACTTCAAGTCTTGCTGCTAAACATTCTTGGTAAGTAACCAACAAACCAAACTCCTTTTTGTTAATTTTTTTTGTTACATATATATATGACAAAAACCAATGAATCCTCATTGCCCACCGAGTACCCATTGCCCATAAACCAACGTGAAGCCTTGTACCATAATCGAGGTTCTATACATCGTCTCGATTTCAGTGGCAAAGGCTCGTCCAGTTTCGGCGGTGGAGGCCAAAAAACTGCAACAAACAATGAGCGGCGCGGTTTGGCTTGCTGTGGGCCAGACTGGTTTTGGAGGATCTTCCCATTAAACGGCCTAACTGGAATCGGCGATGGCGCCGGGGATGACTGCTTTAGCCTTTGCGTTGGAGAAAATATCGGTGACTGAGCTGTGGCGGAACCAACAACAATCACGACCATCAACGTTAAAAGTGTGCATGCGAGCTGGTTTGGATGCATGGCAAAGACGACCTATAGGCGTAGGTTTGGGCAGGCAACTGAGGTCGGGCGCATAGTCTTCGGGCTTGGACACACACATGATGGGCGCACGGGTTTGATGTAGACCAGATGCAGGCTTGATACTGGTAGGTTGGACGCGGATGCAGGCTGGACTCGGATGGGCTGGATGCTGGATACGCAAGGCTCGGCGGGTTGGAGATGCGTGGATCGGAGTAGATAGCAGGGGCTTTGAAGATGTGAGGATCGGGCTTGGGCTGACGCTAGGTGCAGGCTTGACGTAGATTAGAGACGGGCTGATCTGGACGTGGGCTGGGCTGAGCGTGGAGCGCAAATGGACTTGAATGCTGGATCAGAGGCTTAACAGGCTAGAGACGCATTGATCGGGCTAGGTGCATGGATTTGGGCTGGCTGGACGTGGAATGACGTGGATTTGGCACGTGGGCTGGACTAGACACAGACACGCAGGTTGGGGGTAGATTGTGGATGCTGGGCGAGAAACTGCTTGGGCTGGATGCTGCATGCAAAGATGCAAGGGGCTAGATGCTTTTGGGCTACACACATGTGGATCTGGCTGAACGCGTGTAGGCTAGATGAGCAGGCTTGGATACTCAAGCTTGGTTACAGCTGGAGACAGGTTGGACTCACTGGATACGGGCTGGAGATGCACAACCCCAAATTTTTTTTTGCCTTTTGTTGAGTTCTTTGACACAGCCTTGAAAGTAGCCTGAATTGGCCAGCAAAAATAACAATAAATGATCCTGTAGATTTTCGGCCTAATTTTTTTGACTTGCTAATGTTTATATTTGCAGGGCATTGCCCTCCAGTATCATATCCTTCTGCATCTGATCTGACAACTTACACTGCAACTGAATTTCCTCATGATTTTTTGCTGGACGACATTTTTATTCTATCATGCAAACTGAAATTGGAATCCAAATGACAAAGGCAAGATGATGACTGTGTTGGCCATCACCTCATCCATGGTTCCAAATTTGCTCATTGATGACTTGACAGCTAAAGAAACAACTATGTCTTCTTCCATCGGATAATTATCTATGTCCTTCAAACATGGCTGAATTTCTGAACTTCGCCTTTTGATCCATCTTTTTATGGGTTCCTTCCTTCGTGGAGCTCCAGATAAGAGGTTGACTCTCTTGGATAGAGCTGCAATCTCACGTCTTTCATCCAAGTCATCGAGACATGGCTCCAGCTTATTTGGCATGATACCATTCTTTTGCTTATTCGGTTGATCTGTTATCCGACTTTCAGCATACTGGCACTGCATTCGCCTCTTCTAGGACTTGGTAAGCAGATGATATGACTTATATTCTGCATGACACCAACAATCTACCTCCAATGTAGGTGGCTTGAAATTCTTTGGCTTCTCGATCTTCTGCCAAACCATTCTTGTTTGGCAATCCCTCAAAAAATGGACATGGATTCTTAGTTCTACTTGATTCCCTTGGCGTCGGAAGTTCCACTTTACATGTTTGTCCTGCCTTCTTGGACCTGAGCTCTAGTTTTTGCCTTTGTCTTTCCATCGGTGGCTTGGACATATTTTGACTTCTTGTAGACGTATATTTTCTTCCTTTTTGGCATCATGTCTACATCGGATACTAAACAACTTAGCGAGTGATTTGGCCTTTTAGGTCGAATACTCATCTCCAAGCTTGACGTCCTTCTTCCATATTTGTTCGTTTGATGTCTGTCCCAAGTCCATATTGATCATAGGTCTCGTCCAATCCGAGATGTTCGCTGAAACCATGCTTACTTCGGCCCACAGTAAATGATTGTTTTCCCCTTCCATTATCTCATTACCTTTCTCTGGGAACTTTAATGTCCTCTTGTCAATCATCACCTGGATAGCATTCTTGAAAACCATGCAGTTGACAGTCTGGTGCAATCACATGCCATGCCATTTGCAGTATGGCTTATTCTTCATATCTTCAGCTGTTGGCAGAATATGGCCATCAGATAAATTAATTACCTTGTTGGCTAGCAGGTAATAAAAAATATGATTAGCTTTGGAGATGTTGAAATTGTAGACATTCTCTGATTCAACCCGATTCTTTTTCATGTCTGTGACTAGTTAAGGAGCTCTCTGGTTCTTTTTCGGTGTAGCCAAAGCTTTACAAATGTACTGATGGGTGGCCACCACTTTCGCCGCATTAATTTTAGCTGGTTTTTCAATACTTTCCTGGTCGTCAGTCTCCATGATGTGAATTTTAGTACTTGGATGTTTGTTGTATGACCCTCTGGACGAGTTCTTTCTTTAGTACTCTTCCCTCAAAATGCTTTCATAACGAGTGGTTTGAGAGACCAATTCGACCAAGTTTGTAGCTCAATTCGCCTTGTGCTAACTTGACGAACTCCTTTTTTGGTATGTCCAAGTGACATTTGATCCTTGCCTTTTTTAATCGAGTTATAAACAATTGTACTAACTATTCATCCATCTGTCGCATGCATGATAAGTCAACCATGGAGATCTCTGACTCAATCCTGTAGAAATGCTCATGAAACTTCTGCTCCAATTCTTACTAGCTATGGATCGAGTTTGGCTGCAAATTGATATACCAAGTGAAAGCTGGACTTGTCAAAAAATTAGCAAACAGTTGCAACTTTAGAAAATAATTGGCCGTTGCTTCCCTGCACTAGATGGTGAAGTGGCCTATGTGCTCCATAGTGGATTGTCTCTCTTCGCCAGAAAATAGGGTGAAGTTAGGAAACCTGAATCCCCTAGGAAATTCAATATGGTCAACAGTGTCGGGGTTAGGCCTTCTATAAAATAGGCGTACAGTTCTTCTGAATGCAGGGCCCATCATATCTTGGATGATGGTATCGACGGCCTCCTGATCTATGCCTTGGCCATGGTTCATCCAGTTTGGTCCATTCCTCTGTGTCGAGGCGTGAAAGTCTGCCTGACTTCTTGTTGTATGTTGTAAATTCTAACGAGAATAAACTAAGTAGTCTATGTTGTATTTGTATGTTGATGCGTGAGGATCTTTTTCAATGTTGGTGAAGTTCCAATTTATATAAGAATAGATGGCTCACCAACTCCTTACGCTTCTGATGTGGGACTGATCTCAAATTTATTTTCCAAACCGAACATTTATACTCTGTCATTTCCAATGCATTTTATCTCCAATCAATATGGGACAAAGCTATTCCAAAATAATATTTGAATAAGTTAAATATTAATTTGAATAAATTAATATATGGTCCAAACAGAAATATTTGTGCTTTTAAAGCTGAATTACTTGTAGTGATTTATGCATTTGACTGCATAAAAGAGTTTGAACAAGAACTTTATATGACTTGACAAAGACTTAAGACTTAATCAATTGGGTCTATCTAGACTTAAGGAAGTGCATTCAATTTTTAAAGGTGTATTCAATCTAGAGTTGGTTGCATTTTAAAAGAGTTTAAAAGTATATGAATAATCAATTCAGAGTTTAGAAAAATCTATTCAGTAAAAAAATATTCAATTCAAATTTTAATGGATTTTATAAAAGTTTAGGTATATTCAATTAAAATTTTGTAAAAATATGTTAAAATCTATAGGTATTCAAAAAATCATTGACTTTAAAAGATTTCAAAAAATGATGGATTTTAATAGATTTCATGGAATTTGAAAAAAAATTCATGAATAAAAATATCTAACTGAAATTCTGCTTATTTTCTATAGATTTCATTGGATTCTTTTAAATTCTATATAGAATCTATGAAATTCTATAACAATTTATGAATTCTTTTAAAATCTATAATTTTATTTAAATATATTAAACACTAAATTGAGTACACCCCATTGAGTTTAATGGATTTATTTCATAGACTCTATATTATATTTGTAAAAATTCATCAAAATCTTTTGAATAGAGGTAAAAATTTAATTGGATATTTTTATTTACAATTTTTCTTTTAAAATCTCATACTTCAAAGTCAATGAATGACCTTTTAAATACTCTCTGATTTAAAAAGACTTTAGAGTTTTAAAAAATACATTTAAATTTTAATAGACTTTTATATTATCCGTTAAAATCTAATATGATACATTTTACATTCATCCAAATTCTAGATTGAGTAATTCTAAACTTTTAAACTCTTTAAGTATTCAACCAACTATGAATAGAATATACTTAGATTTGGCAACTAGTTAGTCATATATTATTGCTTTCAAAATTTATTCACATAAACTTAACTTATTAAGCTTTTCATATTGAAATGATACAAATCTAAATTTTCATAAATACGTGCACATTTGTATCATGTTAAGCTAAATTTTATTTATTCAAATCTAATCTGTAAATTTTTTTATGTTGAAATATATAAATTTAAACTCTTAAAAATTTATATTTTGTAGTATTAAAAATCTGTCAGCTCTAAATACGCCTCCTAAAATACACCTACCGATAATTTTAATTTTTTTTCTTAATGTAAAATAAGAGGAAGAAATGGGGAGTGTAAAAAAGAAAGAGAAAAAAAAAGCCCCAAACTTAGGCCTGTCAACATGGCGTGTTGAAATGTGTTTGTGGCGTGTCATTTTGTGTTCGTGTAAAATTTTTTTTACCTGAACCCAACCCGTTAAGCATTTGTGTTGAACCGTGTTTGTGCCGTATCGTTCCTTATTCGTGTCATGTTTAATTCGTATCCACTATGCCTAAATACATATTCAAATGATATGCTAAATATCTTAAAAAAATATATTAGCATACTAAAATTCAACATAATTAATAATTGTGAATTCAAAATATGTAAAAATATTACAAATTAAAGCTATATTAAATATTTATTGTGGCTATGAAAATAAATATGCATTACAATTGTAAATTTAGTGGGGTGTATTCAATTAAGATTTTTGGAGACTTTTTTAAATTTTAGACTTTTTGTAAACTTAATAGATTTTTATAAAATTTGTAGAGTTTATAAAAGTATGAATGACTTTTATAATTTTTTTTAAATGACTTTCATAGACTTTAAACGACTTTTATAAACTTTTTTTTAATGACTTATAAATTTAAATGACTTTTATAGACTTTTTATGTTTAAAATTTTTTATATTATTTCACATCACTACAAAAGATTTTTATACAGTTATGTTGATTTTTATTTTAAAAAACATTTTAGTATACATACATTAACTTTTAAACATAATATAGACTTCGTATTAATATAATTATATTTTTTTTACATCAATAAAATATTTTTTAACAAAATTAAAATAAAAATTATCTCAATAAAAAAATAATTTCAAAAAATATTTACCGAAATTCATAATTATTTTTATTTTTTCGTATTTAAAAATATATTATATATTCTACTTTTCATATTAAGTAGAAGCAAATGATCAAAATAAAATAAAAAAATAGTCATTTAGGTTTTTTTTAAAAGCAATTTACAGATTTATTGTATTTTGTTATATTTATATATTAAAAAAATTAAAATTTGCATTTCTATAAAAAAAATAAAAAATAATATTAATTATTAGTAAATATATAATAAATAGAACATAAAAAAAATTCATAATATTTTTGTTAGACTTTGGTTTGACAATAGAAAATGAGATGAAGAAGGAGAAGAAGAAAGATGATAAGGAAAAAACTTCAAAATAATGTATAATATAAATTTAATTGGAATAATTTAAAAAAATTTTAAAAGTCTACAAAAATTTTGGAATAAAATGAAAGACTTTTTTATAATTATTAAATTTTTATTTTTGACTAAAAAATATAAAAAAGTNTTACGAAACTGCCATTGTAATCCGAAAATAGCTAAAATTACTTCGTTTCGCCTTTGCAACTCCCGAGCAGCATTACTACCTTCATTCTTTGCTTGGACATCATGCTTAAATCATCATCTTTTGCTCCAATGGTAGAATATGGCTCTATGATGCCCGCATCATCATCATTTGCTCCAATGGTAAAATATGGCACTATGATGCCCGTATCAGTTTGGCTACTTTCACTTCCCCACTGTCATTCAACCATTGTAACCTGTAGGGATTAGGATGCTTCTCACATTTCAAGGCTAATTTCTCTACCAAAGTAGTGCTAGCTACAATGGCACAACTTCCTTCCACTATCAAACTACAAATTTTTCCACCCACCATACATCTAGTGTGAAAGATATTCTCCCTTTGCTCTAGACTCTCCTCCTTAACTTTAAGGTTTAAGGCTCACCTAACAACTAGAGACTCTCCCCTCATATCATACTCTATGTTCTCCTCATCACTAGAATTATCCTCCAATGGTGGCACCTCGTTATTACTATCATTCTAAGACTCCGAAATAATTTCACTACCCTTCAACAACATAGTCTTCTTATTAGGACATTCAGAAGCAATATATCCTAACCCTTGACATTTAAAACACTTTATCTCCCTATGTCTAGTAGTGGTAGTAGAAGAAGAAGAATTAGGAGTACCTTTAGGTGTGTTGGCACTCTTATCCTTATTCTTGAAATCGAAGCTCTTCTTTTTGTCCTCAGGTTTCTCCCACTTTAAATTCCATTTAGAGTTAGAATTTGAGATGCTTCGAGTAGTCCCTTTTCTTTTAAGTTGTTTTTCCACCTTAATTGCCATGTTCACCAAGTCTTCTATCTCTACATATGGATGTAGTTCAACAGTGTCGGCAATCTTTCTATTGAGTCCACTTAAGAATCAAGCCATGGAAGCCTCTCATTCCTCATCTATGTTGGCTCGCATTAGAAGCATCTCCATCTCCTTGTGGTACTCTTCTACCGTCCTTGTTCTATGTTAGAGCCGCTGCAACTTTTGGTGTACCTCTCGGTAATTAGAAGATGGTACAAATCTTCTTCTCATCACCCTTTTCATCTCGCCCCAAGTTACAATTGGATCTTCACCACAGCTAGTCCTAGTCTGCAATAATTGTTCCCACCAAAAGCATAATCGATAAACTCTACAGCGGCGAGAATTACCTTCTTCTCATCCGAGTAGTTGTGGCAAGCAAAAATTAGTTCAACCTTGCTTTCCCACACCAAATATACTTCAGCGTCATGTCTCCCCTTGAATGGTGGTATTTGCATCTTTATGGAGCTTATGTTGTCGTCCCTACTTTCTCTCCACTCATGTCTCCTAGCCCTTGGTTCCTCCCTCCTTGGACGTCTCCTCATTGAATGATTTGAGACTTCATAATCCTTGGAAACCGATAGTTCTATATCTCTAGTCCGCGAACCATCTCGCCTTGGGTTATTTGTGGCGGTCATAGAGACTTCATTTACCTTATCATTTAATTCATCAATCTTCATGTTTAACCTCCGCAATTCTCCTGTGAAGGCCTTGTATAAGAGCTTCATGTCCGGTGTATCTTGAACAATTTAAACTATCCAAAGTTTCTCATGTGGCTTTGGGAAGTGAGGCAAATAAAAGAATTGAGTGTAAAGAGGCCAAGAGTGAAGAATAAAACTAAAGGCCCAATGGTGAGTGATTGCACTAGTAATAAAGAGGAAAGTGTAAGAGAAAAAAGTAAGAAGAGTGAAAAGAAAAAGAGTTTTTATGGAAAAGAGAGAGAAATCAAGAGTGCATTCTTAGGCAAGAAAGCAATATTGTTTGAGAGGTTTCGAGAGGTTTTGCTTTGTGAAACTAACCTTAACCCCGATTTGCCTAGTGTTTTTGTCTCTTTATTGCAGGACTTTGATGAGAAATCAAAATTGCGTGGAGTGCCTAAAACTATTAAGTATGATAGGGATGTGGAATTTTTGAGTCCTAGTTGGGAAGATTTTTGGGATGACACGTGGAGGATATTCAAACCAGGAGATTAGGTTTGTGTACACCTGAGGAAAGAAATATTTCCTAACAAAAGGAATTCTAAGTTGGATGCTATAGGCAATCAACCGTTTCAAGTGCTTGAAAGAGTCAATGACAACGAATACAAAATATTCCTTCAAGGTGAGTACAATGAGTCCACTACTTTCAATGATTCTGATATTTTTCCTTTCAATATGGATTCAGATTCGATGACGAATCTTTTTGAAGAGGAAGGGAATGATGCGGGCATCATAGTGTCATATTCTACCATTGAAGCAACAAATGATGATTTAAGCATGATGTCCAAGCAAAGGATGAAGGTGGTAAAGATGCTCAGGAGTTGCGGAGACGAAACGACGTAGTTTTAAAAATAAGCATCTATAATTGTAATTTTGTAATTTTAGATATTTTCGGATTATAATGACAGTTTCGTAATTTAGCTATTTTCGGATTCTAATGGCAGTTTCGTAATTATTGTTATTTCCATATTATAATGGCAGTTTTGTAATTATTTCTATTTTCGAATTATTTTTATCTAGGGTTAGTTTTAAGCCTTAGGATTACTTTCCTAATTATTTTATAGTTTAGATTGTTTCTTAACCTAACCCTAATCTCTATAAAGGGGAGGTTACTAGCTTGTAAATAAAAACTTTGATTAATGATTATTGAGAATCTACTCTTGTTTTCAACAAGACTTGTGTGTTCCAAGTGAGGATAGTTCTTCTTCTACTTGTTGCATTGCGAATTGATCTTCTTATCAAAGGTATTTACATTGTGGCAAATTTCAATTTCATTCTTTGCCTTCTAATTAGTGTTGCTAGATACAATTGTTATCTAGAGATGCTATAGGGCGGGTTTTTACCTAGGGTTTGTTCCATATCATTTTGTGTGTTGGGATTACAATTTCTTTAAGCTTGGGGTTCTGCATCATTAGTTCAACCTTGCTTTCCCACTCCAAATATACTTCAGTGTCATGTCTCCCCTTAAATGGTGGTATTTGCATCTTTATGGAGCTTATGTTGTCTTCCCTCCTTTCTCTCGGCTCATGTCTCCTAGCCCTTGGTTCCTCTTTCCTTGGACGTCTCCTCATTGAATGATTTGAGACTTCATAATCCTCAAAAACCGATAGCTCTATATCTCTAGTCTGCAAACCATGTCTCCTTGGGTTATTTGTGGCGGTCATAGAGATTTCATTTACCTTATCATTTAACTCATCCATCTTCATGTTTAACCTCTACAATTCTCCTGTGAAGGCCTTGTATAAGAGCTTCATGTCCGGTATCATCTCATTTTCGTGCTCTTCCTCGGAATGAGTAGCTTCTTTTCATTCTCTTCTTGACATCTTAGTTTCTACAAGACAAAATTAGTAAAAGAAAATCCTTAATTCTCTCCCGCACATGTTTCACTCTTTTTAATGGTAACTACGCTCTTGTTTCACACAATTTTGGCTTTTACCCTCAATGTGCTCACCACTCAAGCCTTTTACCACTCACAATCTCTAGAATCAAGTTGCACTTTAGAATTAAACACAACAAATCAAAGTAAGAAAAACAAAAAGCAAGTATCACAATCTTAAAACCTAACCAAAGAAAGAAAGTAGATCAAAAGAAAAGCCAAAATAAGAATTAGAGTAATGGAAAGCAAATATTACCCTAAGCAAAAAGAAAAAAAAAAAGAAAAAAAAAATAAAAATTTGGATTTTTTTATTTTTTTATTTTTTTGAGATGCCTTGCGGACAAACCTGCCCAGGTGTGACAACAGGCGCCTGTAGTGCGATTAGGGTTTTTTTTTTTTTTTACTTGTTCTCCTCTTTGAATAAAAGAAACCCAAAACAACAAGATAAAAAAAAGGACGCACGGATCAAACACAACTTTGTTTTTTCTTTTTTTTTTTCTTTTGGGAATCAAAGTATTATGAACGAAGAACACAAAGATTGATAGGTACTTATCTCAACCAATGCTCTAATACCAATTGACTCGGAACCCCAAGATTAAAGAATCCGAAACCCCAAGAAGTATTGTAACAATAATTGAAAACAAAAAACCGTCTTACCAAACCCTTAGATAACTTGTATCTAAAAACGTGGAATAGAAGGCTAGGGAAACAAAAGAATAATCTCCACAAAGTATTTCTACTTTGATAAGAGAATTCAACTCCTAATGCAACAAGAAGAAGAAATTGATTCCTCACCTTGCAAGAACACTCCTGGGAGCAACAAGAAATTTAATTCTTTCAATTGATTAAAAACTCAAATCTCCCTTACAAAGGAATTGATGTAACACCCCCGTCCCGGGAAAAGATTAAAAAATTCCCAAATTTGACCAAGTTTGACCGTAAATGTGCTCGGGGTTGACTTTTTCTGTGGTTTTAGTTTTTTTTAATGTGGTACCATTGTGTAGAGCTATTCGATACGAGTTTGTAGACTAGTAGCACGCTTGATTCTGAGCTAAGACTGAGAAGTTATGGTTAAAACAGTGTGAGGGGCATTTTGGTAATTTTGCTGGGCTGGACTTAAAAGAGAAATTACGAAACTGCCCTTTCCTGGTTTTTTTTTTAATTCCAAAAATTTTTAGAATTTGGCCCCCCCTCTTCCTGGACGTCCCCACGCACAGCACCACACCCCCCACCTTGCCTCCCTTTCTTCACAGGCAGCGGCCGATTTCCGGCCAAATCGAGCTGGAAATTACACGAAACTGTGAGCCGGAGGTCTCCCCTCCTCAACAAGCCAGTGACCACCCCTGAAAATGCCTCAGTGGCTGGGAAAATGAGAGAAACCCTGTTTTGCTTGTTGTCGGCGATCGCCGACCTTCGGTTAGAAATCAGCTAGCCCACCGCCCGGAAAAGCTTGCCCACGTTGCCTCCACCCTTTCCCTTTGAGATCTGGCCGTGAAACCCCACGAGTTGCGGGAAAACTCGAAGAAACTGGCGACCCATTTTTCCCTCTGATCGCTAGATTCCGGCGGTTTTGGGTTGCAGGGTTGGTTTTTTCCCCCTATTTTGGACCCCCTGAGTCCGATTCTGGCACCCGTTCGTCCTAAGTCCCGTTCGTGTAAGCGGTGTGAATTTGGAGTGTTCGGCTGAAACTTTCCAGCCATTTTTCAGCCTCCACCGGCGGTTGTTGGACGAGGTAAATTCATGGTTGTATTCTGCTCTTTTCAGGCTTCGTTTTGATATGTAAGTCGCATTTTATAGCTGAGTATTTAGAATTTATCCAATTTTGAGCGGTGTTGTCAATAATTGTTAAAATAAGAATTGTTGATGATTGGTGATATAAATGTGTGTAATCATATTTTGGTGATTGCTTTGAAATGAACTGGTATGCTGAGATTATAGGATTTGATTATGTGATTGAACTTCATAGTTGTTGACAACGGTTGCGGAATATGTTATATGATTACCTTGCTGTGAATTGTAAATAATTGCTGAGAGAACTGCGGCTTGAGTTTAGTTGAATTGTTGTTTGACTGTTTGAAAAGCCGTAATTGCGAAGTAATAGAAATTGATAGAGAGTGATGTTTTATCATATATGTGGTTTTGTTGGGCTGTTTGGAAACTGGAATTGATTATGATCGTGTGGATGCATAAAGACATGATATAATTATGTGATTGAGAACTGCTTGGGGGAGGAATTATGCCACCGAGCAGAGGTATTGCTAGCTTGGGCGAGGAATTGTGCCGCCAAGCTATGGATATAATTTTTGTTAAATTTTTTGAAAGGCTTTAATGGAATTTAAAAGTGGTTAAAAATGATAAGTGGGAAAGGTGAAATCAATTTACTGATGTGATTAACAGTGGCATATTTGGTTAAAATATGCTCTAAGAACTATAGGTAACTTGATCCCTATTTAAAGGGGTATGTAGGCAACTCAGTTTTATACTGAGTCCAGCTACACTTTACTTAAACGATATATTTGTTTAAGTGTTGAGTTGTTTACTGAGACGTGGATTGGTCTGTTTGGAAATGTGTGCTGGTAGAATGAATACTGTTTAGGAATATTTTTCTTTGTAATTATTTGCTTTTGAGGGATATCAGAGAAACAGACGAAATGCTGCCGAAATTTCTAATAAAAATTTATGGCAGTAGAGAAAATCTTTCGGTCTGGTGGTTTTATTGTTTTTGAAATAATGGCTTAGAGGACATAAACAATATTAAGTCATGCAGGCAGGATCCAAGTGGGTTGGGTCCTGTCAATTGATCCCCCTTTATATAAGGATTAGGGTTAGATCAAGAATCAATCTAAACCATTAAATATTAAGAAAGTAATCCTAAGGCTGAAAACTAACCCTAAAAATGAAAATAGCAAATATTACGAAACAGCCATTATAATCTGAACATAGCTAAATTACGAAACTGCCATTATAATCCAAAAATAACTAAAAATACGAAACTGCCATTATAAGATGCTTATTTTTAAAATGACGCCGTTTCGTCTCTACAACTCTCAAGCATCATTACCACTTTCATCCCTTGCTTGGACAACATGATTAAATCATCATTAAGCCTCGGAAAAGTGTTCAAATCATTTGAAACTTGAATCGATCTTCATCCATAATTCTTTTCACAAGTCCAAGCATTCCCTCTTTGATCTTCTTAGCTCGAGAACGCGTCACTGGTCCACTTGGCAACATAATGTCCTTATCATGAACATCCATGGTAGAAGAGCGCTCGATGCCCACATTAAAAGTTTTATAGCTGTTGAATTTGAGCTTACATTGGTTAGGTGCACTGTTTGAGCTTAATCATTGAAAAACTAAATTGCTTAGTTCGCGTTGTTTAAGCTTAATCGATTCACAATGGTTTCGGTTGAAGTTAATGGTTTTGTAGGTGTCATATTTTAGCTTAAAATCGCTCCGTTTCAATATTTTAAGCCTAAATGCCTCAAAGTTGTCGTATTTAAGCGTAAATTGCTTAGCTTGACTTTTTAAGCTTGGTTGCTAGAAAAATTGATTTTATTTGGGCCTGAAGTTTCCATATTTAAAACTTAATATGGTTAGTTTCACTATTTAAGCACAACTGCTGTAAAAAAAAATATATGCTTGTGCTTATTGGATTCGCAGTTGTCATATCTAAGCTGAAATCGCATATTTGCTTAATTATTCCAAAACTAAGTTATTTGTGCTCAAGAGTTTCGTAGTAGTCGAATTTGAGCTTAAATTGGTTAGTCGCACTATTTGAGCTTAATCACTGCAGAACTGAAATATTTATGCCTAATGGATTCATGGTTGTCCTATTTATGCTTAAAGAACTCTACGATTGCACTGTTTAAGTTGAGCGCTGCAAAATTGATTTGTTTTATCATAAGTGTCTCGGAGTTGTTATTTTTTAGCTTACAATTGCTCAGTTGCAGTAATTAAAGTTAAATCGCTCAATTGCACTGTTTAAGCTTAATTGTTGCACAATGGGTTTAGTTAAATTTATATGTTTCATAGTTGTCGTATTTAATCTTTAAACTGCTTTGTTTCGATATTTTAAGCCTAACGGTTTGGCAGCTGTAATATTTGAGCTTAAATTGGTTAGTTGCGCTGTTTGAGCTTAATCATTGCAAAATATATTTATTTATATAGTTAACGGATCCATAGTTTTCGTATTTCAGCTTCGACGGCGCAGGTAGGTTTACTTATTTAACGTTACTTGTTTCACACCTGTCTTATTTTGGCTTACGACTGCTCATGTTAAAGTATCTAAACTTAAAGTTGCGTAGTTGCACTATTTAAGCTTAATTGTTGCACAATAGGCTCAGTGAAAGTTAAGTGTTTCACAGCTGTCATATTTAAGCTTAAAATTGCTTTCTTGCAATATATCAAGCCTATGTTTTCATAGCTATCCTTAAATTTCTTAGCATGACTTCTTAAGTTTAGCTGTTGAGAAACTGATTTTTGTTGTTTTCATAGTTATCGTATTTAAGTTGAAATAGGCTAGTTTCACTATTTAAGTATAACTGTTGCAAAACTGATGTATTTATGCATAATGCAATCATAGTTGTCGTTCTTAAGGTTAAACTGCGAAGGTGCACTATTTAAGTTTTGAGTGTTGCAAAACTGAGTTATATCTGTGCTTAAAATTATATCATAGTTGTCCAATTTAAGCTTTAATTGGTTAGTTTAAGTATTAATTGGTTAGTCGCAATGTAGGTTAGTTTCACTATTTAAGCACAATTCTTGTAAAATTGATCTGTCTATGCTTATTGGATTCGTAGTTGTCATATCAAAGCTTGAGTTGCATAGTTGCTTCCCTGTCGGAAATATTCGTGATTGTCTTATTTAAGCTTAAATACCAGAGATGCATTGTTTTAAGCTTAATTGTTGCAAAACCGAGTTATCTGTGCTTAAAAGTATCCTAATGTCAAACTTAAGCTTTCATTGGTTACTCGCAATGTAGGTTAGTTTCACTGTTTAAGCACAATTCATGTAAAATCGATCTGTTTACGCTTCTTGGATTCGTAGTTGTCACATCAAAGCTTAAGTTTCATAGTTGCTTAATTGTTGGAAATATTTGTGCTTAAAAAGTGTCATAGTTGTCAAATTTACGCTTAGATTGGTTTGTCGAACGATTTGAGCATTAAGCATTGCAAAACTGAAATATCTGCACTCGATGACTTCATCGATTGTGATGTGGGCATTGAGCGTTCTTCTAGCTTGGATGTTCGTGATAAGGACATTACGTTGTCAAGTGAACCGGTGACGCGTTCTCGAGCTAAGAAGATCTGATGCGGAACCCCAAGCTTAAAGAAACTGTAATCCCAACACACAAGATGATATGGAACAAACCCTAGGTAAAAACCCGCCCTATAGCACCTCTAGATAACAATTGTATCTAGCAACACTAATTAGAAGGCAAAGAATGAAATTGAAATTCGCCACAAAGTAAATACCTTTGATAAGAAGATCAATTCCCAAATGCAACAAGTAGAAGAAGAACTATCCTCACTTGGAACACACAAGTCTTGTTGAAAACAAGAATAGATTCTATATAATCAATAATCAAAGTTGTCTCTTACAAGCTAGTAACCCCTTTTATATAGAGACTAGGGTTAGGTTAAGAATCAATCTAGACCATAAAATAAATAGGAAAGTAATCCTAAGGCTGAAAACTAACCCTAATTAAATAAAATACGAAAATATCAAATATTACAAAACTGCCATTATAATCTGGAAATAGCAATAATTACGAAACTGCCATTATAATCCGAAAATAGCTAAATTACGAAACTGCCATTGAAATCCGAAAATGGCTAAAATTATGTCGTTTCGTCTTTGCAACTCCCGAGCAGCAATACCACCTTCATTCCTTGCTTGGACATCATGCTTAAATCATCATTATGCCTCATAAAAGTGTTTGGATCCTGTGGATACTTGAATTGATCTTCATCAATTATTCTCTTCACAAGTCCAAGCATTCCCGCTTTGATCTTCTTAGCTCGAGAACGCGTCACTGGTCCACTTGGCAGCACAATGTCTTCACCACGAACATCCATGCTAGAAGAGCGCTCGATGCCCACATCATACCCTCCCTCCTCAAAAAGATTCGTCCTCGAATCTGGATCCATGTCAAAAGGAGAAAGATCAGCAACATTGAATGATGCGGAGACATTATACTCACCTGGAAGATCAATCTTGTATGCATTGTCATTGATCTTCTCGAGAACTTGAAAGGGCCCATCACCTCTAGCATCCAACTTAGACTTCCTTTGGTTAGGAAACCTTTCTTTCCTCATGTGCACCCAAACCCAATCTCCTGGTTCAAATATCACTTGCTTTCGCCCCTTATTTGCTTTTTGAACGGTTAGACGATTACGCTTCTCAATTTGCAACCTCGCCTTCTCATGTATAGTCTTAACCAAGTCCGCCTTCTTTTGTCCATCTAAGCTAGCAATTTCACTCAAAGGTAAAGGCATCAAATCCAACACAGTTAAAGGATTAAAACCATACACAATCTCAAATGGTGAAAAACCTGTAGAAGAATGAATAGTTCTATTATATGCAAATTCAACAAAAGGTAAACAATCTTCCCAAGTTTTCAAATTCTTACCAACAATAGCACGAAGCAAAGTACCTAGAGTCCTATTAACCACCTCCGTTTGACCATCGGTTTGTGGATGACAAGTAGTAGAATACAACAATTTAGTACCTAACTTACCCCACAAAACTCTCCAAAAGTGACTCAAAAATTTCACATCCCTATCAGACACAATAGTTCTAGGCACTCCATGCAATCTTACAACCTCTCTAAAGAACAAATCAGCAATATTTGTAGCGTCATCAGTCTTATGACATGCAATAAAGTGTGCCATCTTAGAAAATCTATCAACAACCACAAATATGCTATCCCTACCCTTCCTAGTTCTAGGTAACCCAAGTACAAAATCCATGGATATATCAACCCAAGGCTCATTAGGAATAGGCNAATTACGAAACTGCCATTATAATCCGAAAATAGCTAAATTACGAAACTGCCATTGAAATCCGAAAATGGCTAAAATTATGTCGTTTCGTCTTTGCAACTCCCGAGCAGCATTACCACATTCATTCCTTGCTTGGACATGATGCTAAAATCATCATTATGCCTCATAAAAGTGTTTGGATCATGTGGAAACTTAAATCGATCTTCATTAATTATTTTCTTCACAAGTCCAAGCATTCCCGCTTTGATCTTCTTGGCCCGAGAACGCGTCACTGGTCCACTTGGCAGCACAATATCTTCACCACGAACATCCATGCTAGAAGAGCACTCGATGCCCACATCACCAAGTTTTCAAATTCTTACCAACAATAGCACGAAGCAAAGTACCTAGAGTCCTATTAACCACCTCCGTTTGACCATCGGTTTGTGGATGACAAGTAGTAGAATACAACAATTTAGTACCTAACTTACCCCACAAAACTCTCCAAAAGTGACTCAAAAATTTCACATCCCTATCAGACACAATAGTTCTAGGCACTCCATGCAATCTTACAACCTCTCTAAAGAACAAATCAGCAATATTTGTAGCGTCATCAGTCTTATGACATGCAATAAAGTGTGGCATCTTAGAAAATCTATCAACAACCACAAATATGCTATCCCTACCCTTCCTAGTTCTAGGTAACCCAAGTACAAAATCCATGGATATATCAACCCAAGGCTCATTAGGAATAGGCAAAGGTGTATATAATCCATGTGGCATAGATTTAGACTTGGCTTGTCTACATGCAATACATTCAGAACAAATTCTTTGAACATCCCTTTTCATATGTGGCCAAAAAAAGTGTTCAACTAAAACATCTAAAGTCTTATGCACTCCAAAATGACCCATTAAACCACCACTATGTGATTCTCTAACAAGCAATTCTCTAATAGAGCAATTAGGCACACAAATTCTTGAACCACGAAACAGAAAACCATCATGTCTATAGAACTTATTAAATGCACCTTGTTCACATGCAACATAAATATCCTTAAAATCAAAATCACTTGCGTACATGTCTTTCAATTGCTCAAAACCTAACAACTTAGAAGTTAATGTAGTAATGAGATCATACCTTCGAGATAATGCATTAGCTACTACATTATCCTTACCTTGCTTGTAGCATATCACATATGGAAAAGTCTCTATGAACTCAACCCACTTTGCATGCCTCTTGTTGAGCTTTCCTTGTCCTTTGATGTGTTTGAGAGACTCATGATCAGTATGAATCACGAACTCCTTTGGAAACAAGTAATGTTGCCACACCTCCAAGGCACAAAACAATGCATACAACTCCTTGTCATACGTCGAGTACTTGAGTTGAGCTCCATTTAGCTTCTCACTAAAGTATGCAATGGAACGCTTTTCCTGCATCAAAACAGCACCTATACCAATCCTAGAAGCATCACATTCAACTTCAAACATCTTATCAAAATTAGGTAGAACAATAATAGGAGCAGAACATAACTTATCCTTTAAAGTTTGAAATGCATGTTCTTGTTCCTTACCCCATTTAAAACCTACCTCCTTTTTGACAATCTCATTCAAAGGAGCAGCTATGGTAGAGAAGTCCTTCACAAACCTTCTATAAAAACCAGCTAAACCATGAAAACTTCTTACCTCAGTCACATTCTTAGGTGTAGGCCATTCCTTGATAGCCTTGATCTTTTCTTCATCAACTTCAACACCCTGTGCACTCACAACAAAACCAAGAAAAACAAGCCTATCTATACAAAATGTGCACTTTTTAAGGTTAGCATATAATTTCTCTTTTCTAAGCACATCTAGCACTTGTCTAACATGCATCACATGGTCGTCTAAACTTTTGCTATATATCAAAATATCATCAAAATAGACAACCACAAACTTCCCTAAAAATTCCCTTAAAACATGGTTCATTAATCGCATAAATGTACTAGGAGCATTAGTTAACCCAAAAGGCATAACCATCCATTCATATAAACCATATTTTGTTTTAAAAGCAGTTTTCCACTCATCCCCTAGCTTCATCCTAATTTGATGGTATCCACTTTTTAAATCTATCTTAGTAAATAAGCAAGCACCATGCAATTCATCAAACATATCATCTAACCTAGGAATGGGATAACGATACTTTACCGTTATTTTATTCACTGCTCGGCAATCAACACACATCCTCCATGTGTCATCCTTCTTGGGTACCAATAAGACTGGTACAGCACAAGGACTCATGCTCTCCCTAACATGACCCTTTGCTAGCAACTCCTGCACTTGCCTTTATAACTCCTTTGTTTCCTCGGGATTGCTACGATAGGCTGGTCGGTTTGGAATGCTTGCTCCAGGCAAAAAATCTATTTGATGCTCAATACCTCTTAATGGCGGCAATCCAGTTGGCATCTCTTCCGGGAAAACATCATCAAAATCCTGCAATAAAGAGACAAAAACACTAGGCAAATCGGGGTTAAGGTTAGTTTCACAAAGCAAAATCTCTCGAAACCTCACCAACAATATTGCTTTGTTGCCTAAGAATGCACTTTTGATTTCTCTCTCTTTTGCATAAAAACTCATTTTCTTTTCACTCTTTTCACTTTTCTCTCTTGCACTTTCGTCTTTATTACTAGTGCAATCACACACCATTGGGCCTTTATTTTTATTCTTTTCACTATTGGCCTCTTTACACTCAATTCTTTTATTTGCCTCACTTCCCAAATCCCCATGGGAAACTTTGGAAAGTTTCAATTGTTCAAGATACACCTCTTTTGGAGATAAAGGTGCAAGTGTGACTTTCTTTCCATTGTGCTCAAAAGAATACCTATTCTTAAAACCTTCATGGATCGTCCTCCTATTGGATTGCCATGGTCTACCCAACAAAATATGTCCCGCTTGCATAGGTACTACATCACACAAAACCTCATCACTATACTTTCCAATAGAAAAGGCAACTCTCACTCTCTTATTTACCTTAATTTCCCCACTATCATTCAACCATTGTAACCTGTAAGGGTTAGGGTGTTTTTCACATACTAGTCCCAACTTCTCAACTAAAGTAGTACTAGCAACATTAGCACAACTACCCCCATCAATGATTAAACTACATGTTTTACCACCCACAAAACATCTAGTGTGAAAAATATTCCCCTTTGTTCTAGTCCCTCTTCCTTCACCTTCAAATTTAAAACCCTCCTAATTACTAGGGACTCCTCTACCACGGGATACTCTACATCCTCCTCCTCACTAGAATCATACTCTAATGGTGGCCTTTCCTCATCGGACTAAGACTCCGACATTACTTCATTACCCCTCATCAACATAGTTCTCTCAATAATCAAAGTTGTCTCTTACAAGCTAGTAACCCACCTTTACATAGAGACTAGGGTTAGGTTAAGAATCAATCTAGACCATAAAATAATTAGGAAAGTAATCCTAAGGCTGAAAATTAACCCTAATTAAATAAAATACGAAAATATCAAATATTACAAAACTGCCATTATAATCTGGAAATAGCAATAATTACGAAACTGCCATTATAATCCGAAAATAGCTAAATTACGAAACTGCCATTGAAATCCGAAAATGGCTAAAATTATGTCGTTTCGTCTTTGCAACTCCCGAGCAGCATTACCACCTTCATTCCTTGCTTGGACATCATGCTTAAATCATCATTATGCCTCATAAAAGTGTTTGGATCATGTGGATACTTGAATCGATCTTCATCAATTATTCTCTTCACAAGTCCAAGCATTCCCGCTTTGATCTTCTTAGCTCGAGAACGCGTCACTGGTCCACTTGGCAGCACAATGTCTTCACCACGAACATCCATGCTAGAAGAGCGCTCGATGCCCACATCATTCCCTCCCTCCTCAAAAAGATTCGTCCTCGAATCTGCATCCATGTCAAAAGGAGAAAGATCAGCAACATTGAATGATGCAGACACATTATACTCACCTGGAAGATCAATCTTGTATGCATTGTCATTGATCTTCTCGAGAACTTGAAAGGGCCCATCGCCTCTAGCATCCAACTTAGACTTCCTTTGGTTAGGAAACCTTTCTTTCCTCATGTGCACCCAAACCCAATCTCCTGGTTCAAATATCACTTGCTTTCGCCCCTTTGATGTGTTTGAGAGACTCATGATTAGTATGAATCACGAACTCCTTTGGAAACAAGTAATGTTGCCACACCTCTAAGGCAAGAAACAATGCATACAACTCCTTGTCATACGTCGAGTACTTGAGTTGAGCTCCATTTAGCTTCTCACTAAAGTATGCAATGGAACGCTTTTCCTGCATCAAAACAGCACCTATACCAATCCCAGAAGCATCACATTCAACTTCAAACATCTTATCAAAATTGGGTAGAACAAGAATAGGAGCAGAACATAACTTATCTTTTAAAGTTTGAAACGCATGTTCTTGTTCCTTACCCCATTTAAAACCTACCTCCTTTTTGACAATCTCATTCAAAGGAGCAGCTATGGTAGAGAAGTCCTTCACTAACCTTCTATAAAAGCCAGCTAAACCATGAAAACTTCTTACCTCAGTCACATTCTTAGGTGTAGGCCATTCCTTGATAGCCTTGATCTTTTCTTCATCAACTTCAACACCCTGTGCACTCACAACAAAACCAAGAAAAACAAGCCTATCTATACAAAATGTGCACTTTTTAAGGTTAGCATATAATTTCTCTTTTCTAAGCACATCTAGCACTTGTCTAACATGCATCACATGGTCATCTAAACTTTTGCTATATATCAAAATATCATCAAAATAGACAACCACAAACTTCCCTAAAAATTCCCTTAAAACATGGTTCATTAATCGCATAAATGTATTAGGAGCATTAGTTAACCCAAAAGGCATAACCATGCATTCATATAAACCATATTTTGTTTTAAAAGCAGTTTTCCACTCATCCCCTAGCTTCATCCTAATTTGATGGTATCCACTTTTTAAATCTATCTTAGTAAATAAGCAAGTACCATGCAATTCATCGAACATATCATCTAACCTAGGAATGGGATAACGATACTTTACCGTTATTTTATTCACTGCTCGGCAATCGACACACATCCTCCATGTGTCATCCTTCTTGGGTACCAATAAGACTGGTACAGCACAAGGACTCATGCTCTCCCTAACATGACCCTTTGCTAGCAACTCCTCCACTTGCCTTTGTAACTCCTTCGTTTCCTCGGGATTGCTACGATAGGCTGGTCGGTTTGGAATGCTTGCTCCAGGCACAAAATCTATTTGATGCTCAATACCTCTTAATGGCGGCAATCCAGTTGGCATCTCTTCCTGGAAAACATCATCAAAATCTTGCAATAAAGAGACAAAAACACTAGGCAAATCGGGGTTAAGGTTAGTTTCACAAAGCAAAACCTCTCGAAACCTCACCAACAATATTGCTTTGTTGCCTAAGAATGCACTTTTGATTTCTCTCTCTTTTGCATAAAAACTCTTCTTTTCACTATTTTCACTTTTCTCTCTTGCACTTTCCTCTTTATTACTAGTGCAATCACTCACCATTGGGCCTTTATTTTTATTCTTTTCACTATTGGTCTCTTTACACTCAATTCTTTTATTTGCCTCACTTCCCAAATCCCCATGGGAAACTTTGGAAAGTTTCAATTGTTCAAGATACACCTCTTTTGGAAATGAAGGTGCAAGTGTGACTTTCTTTCCATTGTGCTCAAAAGAATACCTATTCTTAAAACCTTCATGGATAGTCCTCCTATCGAATTGCCATGGTCTACCCAACAAAATATGCCCCGCTTGCATAGGTACTACTTCACACAAAACCTCATCACTATACTTTCCAATAGAAAAGGCAACTCTCACTCTCTTATTTACCTTAATTTCCCCACTATCATTCAACCATTGTAACCTGTAAGGGTTAGGGTGTTTTTCACATACTAGTCCCAACTTCTCAACTAAAGTAGTACTAGCAACATTAGCACAACTACCCCCATCAATGATTAAACTACATGTTTTACCACCCACAAAACATCTAGTGTGAAAAATATTCTCCCTTTGTTCTAGTCCCTCTTCCTTCACCTTCAAATTTAAAACCCTCCTAATTACTAGGGACTCCCCTACCACGGGATACTCTACATCCTCCTCCTCACTAGAATCATACTCAAATGGTGGCCTTTCCTCATCGGACTTAGACTCCGACATTACTTCATTACCCCTTTTGGGGTTTCGGATTCTTTAATCTTGGGGTTCCGCATCACCAGGTGTGTTGGGTCCTGTCACTCTCAAACACATCAAAGGACAAGGAAAGCTCAACAAGAGGCATGCTAAGTGGGTTGAGTTCATAGAGACTTTTCCATATGTGATATGCTACAAGCAAGGTAAGGATAATGTAGTAGCTGATGCATTATCTAGAAGGTATGTTCTCATAACTACATTAACTTCTAAGTTGTTAGGTTTTGAGCAATTGAAAGACATGTATGCAAGTGATTATGATTTTAAGGAATTATATGTTGCATGTGAACAAGGTGAATTTAATAAATTCTATAGACATGATGGTTTTCTGTTTCATGGTTCAAGAATTTGTGTGCCTAATTGCTCTATTACAGAATTGCTTGCTAGAGAATCACATAGTGGTGGTTTAATGGGTCATTTTGGTGTGCATAAGACTCTAAATGTTTTAGTTGAACTCTTTTATTGGCCACATATGAAAACGGATGTTCAAAGAATTTGATCTCAATGTATTGCATGTAGACAGGCCAAGTCTAAATCTATGCCACATGGATTATATACATCTTTGCCTATTCCTAATGAGCCTTGGGTTGATATATCCATGGATTTTGTACTTGGGTTACCTAGAACTAGGAAGGGTAGGGATAGCATATTTGTGGTTGTTGATAGATTTTCTAAGATGACACACTTTATTGCAAGTTACAAGACTGATGATGCTACAAATATTGCTGACTTGTTCTTTAGGGAGGTTGTAAGATTGCATGGAGTGTGATGCGGGCATCATAAAGCTATATTCTACCATTGGAGCAAAATATAATGATTTAAGCATGATGTCCAAGCAAGGAATAAAGGTGGTAATGCTGCTCGGGAGTTGCGGAGACGAAACGGCATCATTTTAAAAATAAACAACTTAGAATGGCAATTTCGTAATTTAGCTATTTTCGGATTATAATGGCAGTTTTGTAATTATTTCTATTTTCGGATTATTTTTATTTAGGGTTAGTTTTTAGCCTTAGGATTACCTTCCTAATTTCCTTAGGATTACTTTCCTAATTTTCTTAGGATTAGTTTCCTAATTACTTTATGGTTTAGATTGATTCTTGAGCTAACCCTAGTCCTTATATAAAGGGGGATCAATTTCTTTTGTAAGACAGATTTGAGTTTTTAATCAATTGAGAGAATTAATTTTCCTATATCTTCTCCTCATCCCAAGTTGAGACCGAATCTTCTCTATATCTTCTCCTTGACTGTATAAGTTGCTCCCACCAAACTAGAGCATAGTCGGTGAACTCCACTGCAGCTAGTTTAACCTTCTTCTCCTCTGAGTAATTGTGACAATCAAATATTAACTCTACCTTTTTTTCCGATTCCAAGTATGCCTCGGCATCACTTCTACCCTTGAATGGCGGAATGTGCATCTTAATTGAACTTAGGTTGTCATCCCTTCCTCCTCTTGTCTCCTCTCTCCTAGGTGTTCTTCTTACAGTTTGGACTTCATACTCGTCTTCATCGGAAACAATTACTTCTTGTCTCCTAGGTCGTGCGGAACCCCAAGATTAAAGAATCCGAAACCCCAAACACACAAGAAATATTGAACAATAATTGGAAAACAAGAACCCGCCCTACCAAACCCTTAGATAACTTGTATCTAAAAACGTGGATTAGAAGGCTAGGGAAAGAGAAGAATAATCGCCACAAAGTATTTCTACTTTGATAAGATAATTCAACTCCTAATGCAACAAGAAGAAGAAATTGATTCCTCACCTTGCAAGAACACTCCTGGGAGCAATAGGAAAATTAATTCTCTCAATTGATTAAAAACTCAAATCTG
>QANX01002861.1:39927-83953 GCA_003254975.1 Ochetophila trinervis | reverse complement strand
TTTTTTTTTTTTTTGCCCTTTTTCATTTAAAGACCTTGATATATTATACTTTTTACAAACAGTATTGTTTTAGATAAATTTTTAAAAAGCCATTGGATCTGCTTATTCACCAAAAAGAAAAAGGGTTTAGTTCATCTTATATCTTTTTTAGTATTTTTTTTATTTGCTGAGAATATTTTTTTTTTTTTGCTTTTTGCGGTGAGATTGAAATAAAAATAAAAATCGCCCACAATGCTTTTTTCTTAAAGGCAAAAGGTATATGAATGCGTGCGAAGATTGGATACGACAAAGGTTGAAGCAAAGAAAGCACAAGGAAAAGCAATAGTACTAATATTTCCTAAATCAGGCTGTTGGCCTAATTCCCATACCAAAAAAGCAATGAACATTTTAACGCATAGAAAAATGGCAAATTAAACTATTTGGTCTTAATTTTTAACCTTACTTTTTTTTTTCTGATTTACACACCATTTTTTTACAATGAATCTTCTATTTTTATATAATAAAAAATACTAATTACAAAAATAATCATATCAGATTTTGTGATTTGAAATTCTACTTCAAAATAATTACAAAACAGGTGGAAAAAAAGAAGGAAAAAATACAAGAAAAATAGTTTAATTACATTACTTCATTTTTTTTTGGTAAACTAATTACATTACTTCGGACGTTGTAAAATCTAATATATTATATTGATCCATATATCCACGAGAAAAACCCGGGAATCCAAAGAAAAAGCCAATTAGCAAGTCCAAGTAAATACAGTACAAAAATAAAATAATAATAAAAAGATCCAAAAAATTAAAGATAAAATAAAATAAATCAACCAAGCCCAGCCCCAATCAAAGGAGCCGCTGACGCAACATAGTCAGACGATTGGGCCCCACATTTCGTATTGGGATTCGAGAAATGGAAGAAAGAAAGCCGCTTAGTGGGTCCCACATCGGGTCCTTGTCATTCTCATACGCCACGCAATGTTTGCGTTGCAGATCACCCTCCACTCGCTCTCTGTCTCTTTGTCTCTCTCGTCAGACACACACACTCTCTTCACTCTCGCACACAGACTGCGACTCAGCGTCCTCCAAAACCTCACCGTTTTGTTCTTCTTTGTCAGTCCCATTGCTGATATTTTTCTTTTTGCTTTTTTTTTTCCTCTCCGGTTTCCCGAGAAAGAAAGTGAAAGAAAAAAAGAAACCGCGCGAGCACTAAGGCCGAGAAACATTGATTGAAAACCTTCGGTTAATTTTTATTGGCGGTAATTCTTTTCTTTGCTTATAATCTACGTCGGTTTGAAGTTTACGTTTCGGATCTCTGTCGGGACCGATCGGAGCGTTTCTTTTAGTTTCGGGCTTATTAAATGACATTTCTTTTTCTTTCTTGTTAAGGTATGTGTTCTAATCTTTAAAGGTTTTATGTTTTCTTGGATAATGCATTGTATTTTTTTTTTATTAGCTGTGATCCGTTTGGTTGCTAAGAAACCTAAGGAAAATAGTAAGCAGTAGAAATGGCGACTTCTTGTATACTAGTTTGATTGAGTTTCTTGAGTTGAAAAAGGAAGGTAGTTTTCGTGTCTGAGGGACTCGTAAATGAAAACTTTACTGAAACTGCACTTTTGATTTTCGTTCTATCTCGTTTTCCTCGGTTTTCTTTGCGAGGAAACGGGGCTTGAAGATTGTTCTTCATTTGATTATTTTTCGTACGAGTTCTGTTTAGATCTGCGAGTTTCTGTAAAAGATTTTTTTTATGCATAATATTATTTTCAATCTTGGACAATGCTTGGACATATAAGAGTCTGAGAAGGTTGCTCGGAATTGCAGCAAAATTTCACATGCATGGATAGTAAATAAAAATTAATATCTAATTATAGAGCAGAAAATGTATGAACCTGCAATATTTTAATTGCAATAAGATCAAAATACTAATTTGATTTATAAAGCTTTATCGCAATCCTTTTTAATGCTCAAGAATTGGATTCATAAAGCTTCTTAGCTGGAGTCTTTAAGATTCCTCTATATTATGCCCATCTGCCCTAAATTCCTTTCCTTTTATCCTTTTTTTTACAATCTTTTTCGTCTTTTGGGAATGTATTTGTGGTGAAAGTCCTCTATGTACTAATTAGTACTCATTTTTCGGATTCGAAATAAGATATGCAACCAAAATAGTAATTGAGTAATTGACCCCTAGAATTGGTAATAGAAGCTTAAATGTTGCAACAGTTTATTATTTTTTAATATTTTCTTTCGGCTGGAAGAGTTGCTTTGAAATACTAACTAATTCCAGTTCTTCTGGTTACATGTTTTTACCAGTTTGAAAGTGTACTTACAATTAGAGCTCTTTGATAGCCCAATAGAACGTTTCTTATTCCTTTTTGTCAAGGAAAAATAAGATAGAGGTTCCTGTAATGAACTGAATTCAGCTATTTGTTGCTGGAATTTGAAGTGGTACGGGGTAGAATTAGATCATTAATCGTAAATCATTTATTTGAAGTGTTTATATAGCTTCGTCTTTCAACTGGAATTCATGTTTTAAAATCGTTTTAATAATTATGCTTTGGTTGGAGAGGCTCACACCTATGTGAATTTTCTTTCAGTCTGTTGCAGGAAGAGTTACTGAGAATCTTGTTTTCACTATGCACTCGCACCTAATTTGTGCCATTGAAGCTTTAAATATAGCAAGCAATCTAATGTTCATTCACCTGATGTTCTTTTAGAACCTACTGCAGCGCTGCTGGTATGGGATTCAGTTCAGAGCTGAAAATTAGTTCTAATCAGCAGAATGACTTAAAGACAGAGAAGACAGCGGTTCTTTCAACCCATACGAACCAAGTTCTGAAGCATCAGGACAGGTTGAAATTGAAAAACAATGTCGGTCCATCTCACAGTAATCTGCATTATGAATTAACGCAGGATGCAGCGAACAAATGCTCAGGGAATCAGCATAGGCAGAACAAAAAGGGGAATACAGATAAACATGGTGAGCTTGTCAAACACATGTCACACTTGCCTGGTTATCTCCAGCGTGATGATAGAGGAGAAAATCTCCAAGAGAAGGCTTTTAATGTTGGAGTTCTAGATTGGGCTCGGCTAGAGAAATGGAAGAGCAAGCATAAGCATCCCACACCTAAAGATAGCACACTTGCATCATGCAGTACAACTAATTCATCATTGAAAAGGAGTACTGGTTTATCTGCATCCTCTAGTGCAGTTCAAATTGAGAGACTGAACAAGAACCATTCTTCACTTAGTTCTAGTCTTGTCTCATCTCGTAAGGATGCGCTTACTCAGAAATCCCAACATTCTGTTCAGCATGTACGTTTACAGGATTTTGAAACTGCTTCAAAGAAAACCATTATTGGAGAGAAAGTTATACCCCTGAGCTTCAAGTCTTTTGGCAGAGGACACACAGGTGTAATTCATGAAAAAGAAAAGATTATAGATGTAGATCAGAAGATCACACCAGAAATGGGAAATGTGTCAGAAAAATTAAAAAACTGTGGGGCCTCACCTGTTCCAAAGGAAAATATAAACTCACCTGATGGCAAAGCTAAGAAGACCAAAAGAGGGTTGCTAGAAAAAAATATCAAGAGAAGAACTGCAGAACAGAAATTTGTATCAAAATCTGAAGCTCTGGCATCAAAACTGGAAAGTGGTGATCTCTCACTTGGTACTCAGGAAAAGAATACTGGAAGTCTTGAAACTGAAAAGATTGTGGAGAACTTGCATGAACTGGCTACTGATGTAGCTCATCAACATCACTCTGGCAGGGACAATGCGATTGCTCTCAGGCCCAAAAAGTTTCCCCAGAAAGGATTTGCAGAAGGATTGAAGATATCACAACATAGTAGAGTAATGGATAAGAATAATATGGAATCAAATAAAAATAAATTCTCAGATGGCTTCTCTACCGAGGAGATGAACTGTGCAAGGCTCTCTTCTAAAATTCCACACTCATGCCCTCTGCCCTATGTTGCGTCCACTGCCACATCAGATATTATGCGAAATAGGTTGATAAATGATCGGAGTATGGACCTTTTGTCTGTTGAATCAAACCCGATTCAGTGCTCAGATAAGTCACAAAATCTGATTTGTGAAGCTAAATATGCAGAAAGGAACAAGCTGGACATAAGGCTAAGGAGTTCAAGTTTTGTTGATACTTCTAAAACGTTAGATCAAGAAACTTATGATATGGCAGTTAGAAGGGGCAGAAATCCATCTCCCCTTCGTCGATTTAGCTTCAGCATAGGCCGGATTGGAAGAAGTTACAGTTTTAAAGAGGGTTCTGCTGTTCCACAGTTAAGCTCTACACATGTCAGTGTCAAGTCTGGCCCTGTGAGTTCTAGTGCTTCTGATTGTGTGGATTATCCAAATAGAGAGAAGGCAAATGGCCACAACAGAGCTAGGTCCAGTCCTTTAAGAAGGCTACTAGACCCAATACTAAAGCATAAGGAAGCACATCCACACAATCCTTTTGAAACTGTTTTGCCATTGAAAGGAAGCTTTATTAAATCCTTCAGCTCTGTGCCAGTACACCCATCTCAGGATGTGAAGCATGAGACATCATGGGTTCAAGCTCTTTTGCAACTAACAATAAAGAATGGACTCCCTTTGTTTAAATTTGAGGTTGACAACAACTGCAACATTCTTGCAACAACAATGAAGAATCTTTCATCATCTGCGAAGGATGATTCGGGCCAAATTTATACTTTTTATTTTGTTAATGAAATTAAGAAAAAGAGCAGTGGCTGGATCAATCAAGGAAGCAAAGGGAAGAATTGTGACTTTGTGTATAACATTGTTGGTAAGATGAAGGTTTCCTACTCTAGTTTCTCTGATATAAGTAGTCAGGACTTGGGCCAGTGTTTGTTAAGAGAGTCTGTTTTGCTGGGTGTTGAACTTAAACAGGCAGATCAAGAATCATCAAATTTCATGCAAAATAGGGAGCTTGCAGCAGCTGTTGTCGAGATCCCTAGCAAAAACTCGATCAATGATAACCAGCAGACTGATGAAAATTTTATGGAGAAGGGTTATGTGAAGTTTTTGCAAGAGGATCAATGCTATTACAACTCGGGAGAACATGAACTTTCAAACTGTACCACAGTCATACTTCCGAATGGTGTTCATAGCTCACCGAACAAAGGACAACCTTCACCATTACTTGACCGATGGAAATCTGGAGGATCATGTGACTGTGGAGGTTGGGATGTTGGTTGCAAACTCCGTGTTCTCTCCAACAGGAATAAATGCTCTAAAATTTCAAAAACATTTAAAGCTAGCCCAACCTCAGATCATCTTGAGCTTTTTGTTGAGGTACTGCTTTTTTCAATCCCTCAGAGCACTATCTGAATGTACACTTGTTGGTGTTCTTTAGTCAATTTACATCTTTGTTTTGTCCAATTCAGGGAGAAGCACAGCAAAAGAGGCCACTTTTCAGTTTGGTGCCATTGAAGGATGGAATTTACAAAATCGAATTCAATACATCAATCACTCACTTACAGGCATTCTTCATTTGCATAGTGGTTATGAGCAGTCAGAAACCTTCAGATCTGTCAGATGCAACTAACATGTCTGAAGCCAAAGCTTTTAAGGATCTGAATTTGGATGGAAATGATAAAGTCCATGCCAAAGTGCATGCAAAGTATGCTGCAAACCCACCCCTCTCTCCAGTTGGGAGAGTCTAGGTTCTTCTCGGGTTAAACGTTAGTGTCGTATGAATTGTGATTAGCCATCATGGTCTGCAAATGGATGAATTCTATATAGGAGGAATGGAAGAACCATGAACCAAAGTTACTGTTCCGGCAAAAGATGTGTCTAACCATTGTAATTCTGTTGGTTGTACTACACTACTAGAATTGCCTTTGTAAAGAAAAAAAGAAAAAAATAACTCATCGAATATACGCGATTCAGAAATTCAAAATTTGAAGCTGAAGCAAATTTTAGAGAATCGATACTTGCATAGGTGAAGATGCGAATGTGCAGGTGTATCAATCTGACTATAGTCCGCCCTTCTCTAATATATGTTCAAAGAACATAACAAAATATAAAATTATTTGATAACTTAATATTTAATTATTTTTAAAAAAAAATCTCGTTTGTTCTGTTTTTTTTGTTTTGTTTTCTTTTTTCCCTTTCATCTTCTAAATCCAATGTATATTTCCATTATTATTATTTTTCCTCTCTTTCTCCTAAGCGTGTTTACATATATCAAAACCCTACATATAGAAATACAGCCTACAACAAAAGGTAAAGCAAAGCAAAAGTCCAAGATAAATTTAAAGCAGAAGTATATTAATTATTCTTCTAAGAACTACAACGAAATGGAATTAAGTAGTACCATGTAATAAATACTTTTTGACAGAAATATACATTGAAATGCTAATCATCTCATAATGTAAGAAAGAAAAAACATTGTCTATATATTTCAATATAATATGTAAATTTCACAAGTCAATGGGTGAAGCATGGTGAATACAGATAAACCATTGACCATCAATCTTCTCAAATAGATTTGTAACAAACTGTCCACCCCAACTGCTACCTTTTGTCTTAACCAATTCCACACAAGTAACATATCCCACATCCCCTCTAACATGAACATTAACATCTTTTAATTCAATTTCAAGTGGAAATTCATAGTTTGCCCAGACATACTCCCAGCTAGTCATAACATCATCATAACCAGATATTCCCCTCGCACCTGGATGCACGCAACAAACATCGTTCCCTTTTGCCCAAAGGGTTTGCATGGTAGCTAGATCCCCAGCCTTGAAAGAGTTGTAAAATCGAGCATTTGCTGCCAATACAGAGGTTCTGCTATCCTCGTGAAGAATTTTGAGGCTGTCCCTAATTTTTGCTGCTTTAGCATAGTTCTCTTCTGAAATGGCAATATGCAGGTCCTGCTCTAAAGTTTGCTCATCCAATATGATGCTTTCACCAGTTAAGCTACCCTCTGAGTCCTCACTTTTCACTTGACATGGTCTTAATAAGAGCAAATGAGAAGATTCATTCAAGCATACTGCACTGAGATAGTATAGGATTAGAAGGGTTCAAAAGTAAAGTCTTGCATATGAGATGTTGGAGAAAAGGACAACCAATACATGATGAGTAACAAATTTATGATTTAAGTCCAGCTACAGGCACTGCTGTTGTCTTTTTCCTTTCCCCCTAAGACTGAAAATAATGAATTTGATAGAACGGCAAGGCAAAAAACTTACTGGATCTTCCAGTTCGCCTATAGAGATGATGATGACCAGGAAAAAGCTGATTTTTAAGCCCTCTTCCAAAAGTTTTAGAAAGAACAAAATTGGATTCCTTTGGAGAAGGTGAAGAAAGATTATGTAGTGTCCCAAAACTCTTAATACTTGAACATGGCATGCTAGTAAACTCTCTGGAAGCAATATTTCCCTAAAAACAAATATCAAAATGTCAAATAACTTCAAGTGAAAACCGAAACTGTACATACACATATGACTGCATGTGTTTCCTATGTGAGCATACACATATATAATTACCAATCCTTTAAAATATTTAACATAGCCTATCAAAAAGTGCAGTGCATGTGTTTTTTGTGTGAGCATACGCATATATAATTACCAATCCTTTAAAATATTTAACATAGCCTATCAAAAAGTGCAGAAACACACTAAATCCAACAAAATATTAAGAATTAGGGGAACTTAATTTGGTTTGCAAAAGATACACTTTTGTTTCATTTTCGTTCATGTGTTCTTCTTGATAAGGGATTGAAAATATAAGATTTAGGGAGGTCACGATACAAACTGAACACGAAGTGGCTGTTCACTAGTTTAAAAGAATCTTACTAAAAACAAAACCATGCATAAGTTTTTGAATTCAATCAACTTATTTCAATATAATTTAAAATGCAATTGACTGAAAGATTGAATTATATATAAGTAGAATTCAAACTATCTAAGTAATAGTTATTGCTGTAATAATACTGACCCATAATTTAAAAAATAAAAAATAATAATAATAAAAACCCAATTCAGTTCCAACTTCTACTACTCGTTGGCCTACTCTACACAGCCCAATTGAGCCAAAGGCAATGCCATTATTAAGTGCATCAACTGAGCCTTTTGGTATGGAAATCAAACCCAAGGAGAAGAAAGTTCATTGATTTCGAATTCACTTTCATCGCCAAAGGGAAAGGAATAGAACTAGTTCTTCCATGGAACTTACAGTTAAATTCCAGCAAAGGGTATGGAAACCTTATCCTATCATCAAAAGCAAAAACTCACATTGCAAAAGAAGCTAAATCCTTGAAGCGCCATTCTCGAAGGAGGTTATTCACAAAAAGAGCTCAGCTTTACACAGAATAAACAGTTACTGTTGTGGGGTCTCGATTAGGGTTTTCTGCGGAGCTTTTGGAGGTGTTCAAAGGAACACTTCTGCTTATCTTCTTCTTAGACACCTCGCGGGAGAAACTGTGCGTGTGTGGGTATTTTGATTCGAGGGAGAACAATATTTGGGCTTGGCTCAGAATTTAAGATGGTCAGAATATTGTCTGGTACTCGTAAGTTCATCAACTCGAAAAGTTGAACTGGGCTGGTCTGGGTTTGATCTGTTTGTGTTGGTTTTAATTTTAAGTTTAGGCTAATTGTATCATTTAAGTTTGGTACTGTATTATATTAAGTTGTATTGTATTAATCTGTACTGTGTTAATATATATTGTATTGTATTAATCAATTGTATTAAAAATTTTGCATTCAAAAAGATAATAAGAAAAGCAAAGCTAAAAAAGAAAAAGGAAAGCTGAAAAAATAAAAAGACAAGCTAAAGAAAAAAAAAGGTAAAAAGATGAAAAAAAAAATTAAAAATTGGTGTCATTGTGTTGTTAAAAAAAAAACGCACCTCATCATTTTTAATGCAAGCTAATGACAATATTTCCCCCGCAATTCTTAAACACCGTTTACAATATTAAAACAACGAAATAAAATTATTTATAAATAAAGTAATATTATTAAAATTAATAAAAAAAAACATTGTGATATATCTGTAAATAAAATATCATAAAATTGTACTGAAGAAATTTTTTTACCTTTGATATTCGATGCATCTAGAAAAGAGGTCGATTTCTTTCTAGAGGAAAAAAGAAAACCATACTAGGAAAAAAGTTCTAGAGCTAGAGGTACAGCAATGTTTAATTATAAAGTTTATATATTTCTTAGGAATGAATTATTAATTATCTCAATCATTTTCGTTGTAAATCACAAAACAACAAAAATAGCTGCTTTCTTTCTTTGTTTTCTTCACATTGGTTAGCATCTTTTTCCTTGGATTCTAACTATTTTATTTTAATAGTAATGCATGTCAGAGATATGGTTTAAATTCAAATCTTGTCTATTTGGTTATCCTTTTTCTTCTTTTAGTCTCATATGGAAAAGAAATTCAAAATGTTCATATTTGTCAAACAATTTGCTTAATTGAATAAATAATGTGGTGGGGCTCATAATCATATATTCCCATGCCATGCTCTGGAGTGCTACTAGTCAAATTTTTGAAAATTTTGACCAAGTTATTGACATCCTTAAAATAATATTATGATCATGAATTTGAAAATTCAATCTCACACACATATGTGGGTAGCTTGTAAATGGCTGGTAGATCATAGTAATAAGTTTGGTTGGAAATTTTGTTCAAAATTTAAATCGTGAAAAAGTTGTTTATTTTTTAAAGTAGTATATATCCTCTGAAATTCTAACTAAAAAAGTAAATATTTATTTTAAATACTACTCTTGTTAATTCAAATTCATAAAATAATTAAAATCATTTCATATGCAAATACTTATTCTTTACCTCTTTAAACAAGTATTTCATACTTGGTATTCCAAAACTATTAAAAAATAATTTATATATATATATATGTATTATTATTTCAATGGAGTAAAAAGATTAAAAACTCTGAAACTTTGCTAGAATAAAAAGTGATTTTGTTTTTAGACTGTTTTCAAATAGACTAAAATATATTTATTTTCATTATTAGTTCAACTTAGAAGCAATAAAATAAAATACATTTTTTAGAAAATTTTAAAATTTGATGGCAACTATGAGGGACATCTTTTTATATTTATAAAATATAACTAAAACTCCAAATATTCCAATGAAGTAATGTGGGCATGCACAAAATGAATTGAAATTTCCATCCAAGTTTTATTTTGACATCGAAAATGGGAGGATTCAAATTCAAAAGTATTAACTTTGCTACTGAACTCTTTCTGGATGGATAAATTTTCAGTAAAGCTAGAGGTAGAGAAAAAAGCAAAAAGAATAAAGAACCACAAGGATTTTTTGGGGGCAGCCCTTTTTTAGCTAAAAAATGAAGGAATAAATAGTCTAGATTGGAGAATGAGTGAATTAATTTGACTAGTCATGGTACCACCAATTTGTTGGGTTTGTATTGTAGTATATTTAGAGGGGAATTTTGTGGTCCTAATACTAAAAGTTTTGTGCCTCGCGCATAAAAATACATGCCAATAAAAACAAATGAAAAAGCCAATTTTCAAAATCAACAGTGTAAGTATACTCTTCCAAAATCCCTGGACATTTTATAGAGCAGCCAAAACCAGGGACAAAAGAATCGGTAAAATGGGTGAATTTTTGGCGAAATTTCGCTTATGGATAGGATTTTAAAGTTTCAAATAAAATGGATAAAATTATCGTAATTTCTGCCAAATTTTTTTAAATTTTTATGATATTCTGTAATATTTTTATTAAAAGTTCAATGTCAAGTACTTCACAATCTAATTAAAATTTGTATAATTTTTATATAAATTTTTGAATTTTTTTTAGAATTATCCATTAATTTTTTATAAAATTTTAAAAATATTATAGATTTTATAAAATATTAAAGCATTTTTTTTAAATTATAATTATTTATTAATGACATATTTTAACNGAGAGAGAGAGAGAGAGAGAGAGAGAAAGAGAGAGAGAGAAGTTATGTTGGTTGAAAAAAAAATTGATAAATTTTTTTTCAAAATTTATTATTATTTGAAAAAATTAAATGAGAGATAAGGAGGGAGGAGAAGGAGAGAGAGAGAGAGAGAGAGAAGTTATGTTGGTTGAAAAAAAAAATTGATAAATTTTTTTTTAAAAATTTATTATTATTTGAAAAAATTAAATGAGAGAGAGAGAGAGAGAGAAGTATTATTGAGAAAAAAATTTAATTTAAAAAAAAATTATATTTGTTAAAAGACCAATTTACCCTTCTGCAGTTAACTTTAACAGATTTTATTAACGGAGAAGGGGTATTTATGCATTATACAAAACTACNTCTATTACTTTTATTGTAAACAGATTCCATTGGAGACTACTTTTAAATATTCACTGTCTATTAAATAGATATTTGACACATAAGCAATAAAAACTTCTATTCTATGTGTCATATAAATTTCAATCCACAGAGCCATTAAAGATGCTCTTATTTAGCACAATGTTTATTTAATAGACAATGTCTATATAAAAGTTATCTCCAGTGATTATGTTCAAGATAAACTAAAAATAATTAATGAATTAGACTTTTTAACNTTCTATTTACATGGCACAATGTCTATTTAATAGATAATGTCTATCTAAAAGTTATTTCCAGTGGTTGTGTTCAAAACAAACTAAAATAGTTCTAAAAGTTAACCAAAATTAATAAAAATAAATATAATTAATGAATTTAACTGTCTAACATACCCTTATTTTATGTGATAATAATTNATCTATTTATCTTATGTGATAATAACTTTTAAAAAATAAAAAAAAATCATTAAAGATGCAAGAAATCGATTAATATGCTGCGAACTTATCTAGCCATTCTTTATAAATGAGGACCAAAATCCTTTTATTACCTCATTGATACTACAAAGCAGTGGAATAAGATTATTCTCGTAAGAATCCCCATATATTTTACAGTGAACAGTCTTCTTTACCCTTAATCAATGCACGAAATTGAATATTAGAATAAAAATGCACAAATTTAAGTCAGTATTAGATTTTTTTTTTAATTATTTTAAAAATTTAAGTTCAAAAATCAAATATATGTTATTCCAAAATTCAGACATTTTGCAGCGCGATCTCTATCTTCCTCCTCTCCACGAACCTAAATCGAAGTCGAACACAACACCAGCGAAGCAGCCAAGCAGCGAGTGTGAGAGCACAGATCCGAAGCGTGCGAAGAAGGGTTCGAGTCCTGAGGCTGAAAACAAGGACAAGCCTGGTAATGCCTTAGTGGCTGAGGAAGAATAGAAAAAACGTGGAGTGGATGCGAACAAGCTATTTCAAATGTTATGGACTGAGGAGGACGAGATTGTTGATTTCTATGTTCAACCAAAAATTGAAATCCATTTCACCCAGCTCCTTCTCATTCCACCTTCCTTTCCTTTCCATTCAATTTCATAATGTATTTTATTTTATTCCTTTATTAATTCTTGCAGCCAAACAGCACTTTAATATGTGAGAGTCTTTTAATTAATTTTTTCTCAATCTAGTTTTTTTTTTTAAATAAATAAATTGGGCTATGTTTCTTTTGAGCCCGTTTAAGATTGGGGGCTTTTCTTCTTCTTCGAATTGGCCCATATATTCAGAAGTTGTTAGGGCACGCTGATAAAAGAGCGTTTAGTTCTTAAATTTCTCCTCTCCTCTCCTCTCCGTTTTTTTAAAAATATATTTATTCTAAACAATTTTAGAAGCGAACTGGTTTATTATTGCGATTACTCTTTACCTGGGGTTCAATGGCACCTGATCAGACTTCGTTAATTTTCTGCGGTTGCCATGCCAATATAAGCACCGTTATGCAAAATTAATTAAATAAAATACCATGTTTATGCATATCTGTATGATCACCTTGACTGATCGAGCAACAAATTAAGACATGTAGCACTAATGAGATAAGCTTTCTGAGTATCATTAATTAATTAATTAATGAACTAATTTGATCGGAAAATATTAGAAACTAATAATAATAAAAACTACATATACATATGCATGGTTAATTTCTTATCATTTTTTCTTTCATTTATTGATCTCCAGTACATCCAATGAAACTAATACAAAATAATTAATATAAGCCTAAAACTAGGCTTCAATACAAATTCTCAATACTACAAATGCAAGTAACAGACTCACGCCTCTCTTCGAGAGACGCCTATAGGTACGCCTTAATACCTTAAATATCGCATTTAATCGTTGTAAGAAGTGGACGAAGGCATGGAGCTAGCAGAGAGCTGGAGAGGAAAGATGACGAAATAACATGCATGTTTTCTAGCTAGTAGGCAGTAGCTATGTTAAGCTTTCACATAATTAATTAGCCTATATAAACATACCCAAACACAAATTAAAGAAATTAAATATGAATGCATATCGATCACACATTTAATTTTCCGAGCAGTCCTTGGTGACTGAAGGAATGCAGCTTGAGCTCCGAGCTAGAACACCTTTCCTGGGACCAATACAAGACTTATAATCGGACCTCGGACTCATAGACTTAGCCCTGCAGCGACTGCCTCCTGAACATTTCTTCAAAATCTCTTTAATGGCTTCAGCTTGGTATAAAACTGGGTTTTTCCTCTCGATCCTGTTGAACCTCTCGCACTCAGCCACGTGCTCATTCAAAGCCTCTTCTCTTTTCCAGCCATTTTTCTGCATTGCCTCGTTCACAGCTTCGGCGCACAGTCCGCAGATTAGCTTCCCTGAGAAGTTATTGCGCACGCGGTTTATGTACTCACCCGTGCACTCCTCCGACATGCCACAGCACTCGCACTTGGCTTCTTCGACCTCCGATATCGGGGGGAGCTTCGCGCTGTCGATGTCCATTTCCATATCATGTTTGCTCAGTTCAAATGAGATATCGGATAAGCTTCTTTGTAAATTTTCCATTGAAAGTTTTGGCGGTTTGTGAACATTGTTTTCTATCTTTGAGTGAGAGCCACTGACATTCTCTCTGTTGGGTGCCATGAAAAGGGTGAGACAGCAAATTAAAAGGAAAGAAGAGAGACTGAATCTTTTGGAAGTGACTGTTTGGAAATTGGAAAGACTTTCTGTTCGGTGTGAGAGAAAATAGGTGGGATGCGTTTGTGATTTTATAATGTTTTCATATTCGTTTCTAGAAGCGTATGAGATTCGATGTATGTGGACGATGAACTCTTGCATTGGCAATCAATGAATATGAGGGAAAGAAATCCTGCTGAAGATTTTTCATGAAGATATTGGAAGTTTACAGCTTTTTCCTTTTTCTTCTTTTGTATATATTTTGCTGTATGTGTAAAATTTTGATCATATGTCAGCCCCTCCACACCACACGTTAAAGGTTGTTTGGTGGTTTTGGTTTGAAATTCAGCGGCACCACCTCAACATTAGTCCAATGTATAAAGATCGATCAATTTGAAAATCACTAATATATATATATATTATATAATATATAAATTAATACATACTTATGTAAAGCAAGCATGGAAAACAAAGCACGAACAGCTCTTTCTCCTAATTCACCCAACAGAAAAATCCACGTAATGTAACATATATATATAATTATTTTGGCCAACAAGTGCTATTATGAGTGTGTGTATGAGTTTCTCAACGATAAATATATTTTTATTTTTTAAAATAAAAATAAAAATATATTATAAAGTATAGATTTAATATGGACTGTTAGATTGAAACTAAGATAGTTTTAAAAATTAATTATGAATATTTTATTTTATTTTTTTATACTAAATTTTTAAAAAGAGAGTAAATAGTTTAATAGATACCATTTAAAATTATTTAGACTGTTAGTTCAATCAAACAGTCTAGATTAAACTTTTTTTTTATTACCTATTTTATCTTTATTTTAAACAATAAAAATATACTTATTGTATAATGATTATATATATATATATATACATGATAGATTGTTACTTGTTTGTTTGGAAAATTTTAAATGTTTAATAATGACTTTCCCTGGTTTTTTGGTTTTTACTGATATCCCTGAAATAAAATTAAATTCTAATATCTACACAAACAAAAAAAAAAAAAAGGGTGAGAAACAAAAATAATATCTACACAAACAAAAATAAAAAGGGTGAGAAAAGCATTCACTTTGTCTGCAAATAACACAACAGATTGCTCTAAAGAGCCCCTACTTCACGAGAAGCTTAACCAACCATGTGAGAAAAAGTTGAAATTATCCAAAATATATATATTATAATCACAGGTATCTCGGAGTTAGCCGGAAAAAGTAGCTACTTTTTGCACTGTATCTGTATGCTTTTATAATAATAATAATCATCATAAACGTTTTGTAATTATGTTTAATTAGAAAAGTAAATATAAGATATTTTTTCTTTAACTCTTTATGATGAACGCTCGGTTACCACTTGCGAGTTGAAATGCTTGAAATGGACCCTTGTCTCTTCTTTATTTATTTTTCCCATTTTTCTATCCATTTAGAAATTAAAAAATAAAAAAAATTTAAAAATTCTACTCATTCTCATATATTTATTATGTATGTTACTTTTCTAGATGGGTTGGTGAAGGCTTCGGTCTTTGGTTAAGAGGACCAAAGTTCGAGTACTCCCATCGTCTGAGTCAGAAGCTCAATTTATCAGCTGAATTAAATGTAAAAGCGAGATGTAAGCTAAAAAAAATACTTTTTGCACTGTATCTGTATGCTTTTATAATAATAATAATCATTATCATAAACGTTTTGTAATTATGTTTAATTAGAAAAGTATATATAAGATATTTTTTCTTTTAACTCTTTATGATGAACGCTCGGTTACCACTTGCGAGTTGAAATGCTTGAAATGGACCCTTGTCTCTTCTTTATTTATTTTTCCCATTTTTCTATCCATTTAGAAATTAAAAAATAAAAATAAAATCCAAAAATTCTACTCATTCTCATATATTAATTATGTATGTTACTTTCTTTTAAGTTATATTTATAAAAATGGAAAAAATTAAATATAAATAAAAAGTTATCTGCAGCTTAGAGCTTACTAAAAAGAAAGAATTGAAATATTTCCTTAGTTTATATGTTTATTTGTTAAAAGAGAATCAAATAGAATATATTTCTTTTCCTTAACTATAAATCCAATAACTATAGCTTTTTTTTTTTGATTAAATCAAATAGAATAGTTGATTTTGTAGAAACGTGCAACATCCTTGGAGCATAAGACTAAAGCCCATTAACGGAAGTTAAGCCCATGCCCCAAAACTTGTTAAACAATAAATGTGGAAAAAATAATAATTTTTTTCCTTTTTGATAAATAAAATAGATTGGTGGATCACTTCAACTTTAAGTGATTGATTTATCGGTTTATATTTCATTATTATGTTTAATACAGTATGATAAATTAACCATCTAATTAAGACGATAAAAATATTTAAATTTTTTTTTTCTGAGCTAAAAATTAAAATATGCTTACCAACTTATCTAACATTCTGAATAAAAAAATAATAATTAATTATTCTTTATTTTAGATGCAAAACAAATGAAATTTAGATTAGTTTTATTTTCTGTAATTGAATCAAAACTATGTATATTTTTGAAACATTTGATTACGTTGGTATCATCATTTATTTTATTGTGTATATTTTAATTTTATCTTTTTGTTTTAACTGGACTTTTCAACACCATTTCATTGTATATAATGTTTTGTTTCTTACTCGGAATATTTCAAAAGTTATTTTTCATATAAAAAAGCTTGATTAGACTTTGACAAGGCGATGATACCCAATTTAAATCAATTCAGTCTTTCAAGTGTTAAAGTTTAGAATTCTACATTAAAATATTAATATAATAGAAGAGTAACTCATGCTTCTTAAAATTCTAGCAAAAAAAAAATGTATATATATTTTTTAAAATTTTCATATTTAACGGTACGAAACTTTAATCGTACACTTTGACAATTACGTTTTCAAACTAAAAATCACTTTTTTTTTTTTTATCTCCTTTTCAAACCAATAACACATTTTCGTCTTTTCATAAAAAAAAAAAACACATTTTCGTCCCATCTTGCCGAAAGTGCGTCACCATGGAAGTTCCCAATCTCCCCATCATCTCGACGCGGAATTTCTGTTATGGAACTTTATTCGCACACTATGACGTCAAGCAATGAATTATTTAATTTAGTCAATATGCATTTTCAATTATTTTGCAGATTGGTAAAAAAAACTACTGCTTCAAAAATTAAACAGCCATTTTTTTTTTAAATATTATNAAAAAAAAAAAAAAAAAAAAAAAAAAAAAAAAAAAGTCGACTACCTACTTTCTAAAAGTAAACTATGAGGAGTGAATCAACAAAACTTAAAAACTATCTTTATCAATAATAAACACAATTTTATTCAAGAATAATTTTTTTTCTTAAAATAAAAAATTAGATCTGCACATAAATAACAAAGTTTTCGATATACAAATTAAATAAAATTTAAGAGAGTTATTAATAACTCATTTTTAAGTTAACTGAATAGACATTTATATAACATAGGAAGTAAAACATTTCAATTTATGTACTAGATAGATTGCGATCCACCGTTGGAAACACTTTTAGTTATATTTTAATCTCGATTCAATCCTTTGCTCAAATTTACTCAGAGTTATCATTATTGTCATACATACATACATACATACATACATACATACATACATACACATACATACATACATACATACATACATACATACATACATACATACATACATACATACATACATACATACATACATACAGTTTTTCTATTTATAAAAGATAAGTAATATTGTACTCTCTTTTTTTAAATTGAGAAAGAAAATTTTATCTAGGCTTTGAACTTAAGACTTAAATTTTTTATCTAGGCCTTGAACTTAAGACTTAGAAGATATTACCAGTAATTATTAGCAATTGGATTGTCTCAAAAGACATAATGTATTATATTTCACTCATTTTTGCGTGCTCAAACAAAATTGGACATAAAAGTTTCAAAACCACATACTCAATAATATTCAATCAAATTAAAGAAGTCGTGCAGGACCACACAAATTTTCTTACAGTAAGTTATAACTTATAAATTGCATAAGGGACCACATAGAATAATTAAACAACAAATTTGAAACTTTCCTAGCATGGTCTATTATTGAAGCTTCATTTTCTACCGGTCAATATCACTACTGGAAAAAAAATCTCCAGTCCTTGACTTTCATGTCTCAGAATTTGCACTAAAGTCATGACCTACAAACTAGTGAGAGAAAAAAAAAATTATAAGAAAAAAAATTAAGGGATAGAGAATATCAATTATGTTTATCTATTTTAGTATAATAATGTTCTCAATAACAAGAAACATACACCACCGTTAGAGAATATATATACATATATATATCCTAAGTAAAAAAAATGTGAAATCATGCACAATCTTCAATAATCTATTTATATATATTTGCTGCAAATTGATAGCAGTGCAACTTTTATTAATAGCTACTTTTATTTTGTTTTTAATTTTATAATTTTAAATTTAGATTTTTATTTCTTTTAAATAATAATTTTAATTTTTAATTTTTAAATTTATTGTAGATTTGTCAAATCTGCAATTTGTACAAACGAATTTATAATAATTTTGTTCAGCTAATTTTTTTTTTTCTTTTTGCTCACAAACTTTATTCTTTCAATTCTATTATAGAAACAAATTTGTAGATAGAATATTTTTAATTTGTTTGGCCAAATTAGAGATTATACTAATCTGTAATAAATTAAAAAATTAAGAGCCTAAATTGCTGCTTTTAAAAATTGAGAAAAAATATCAAACTTAAAAATTAAATATATTAAAATGCAAATTAATGCTATAATATTATAAAATCTACTCTTTTAAATATAGTTTTTTCTTGTTATATTTTTGCTCTCGGAGCGTGAAAGGGGCACCGCATTGAAAGATATATGGAAGGTAAAATCCAAAAACCTTCATTTTCGGGATGTAAATATATGGTGTACTTATTAACGCGAGGAATAAAAGAGGGTTAAAATATACATATATTTTAGTTTTTCGGTAGTTTAAAGTCACGTAACAACTGAAGGCTTCAATTGAAATCCTATGGATGCTAAATTGTTTATTTTAGTTTTATAATTTATACATTTTCATAAAATTAGATGACATTAAGCAAAGGACTGTAAAAATATAATAATGTGTTAACTTATTTTATTTTTGCCGTTATAAAAATGGAAAAAAAATAAAATTGGCCATGATACAGAATAACAAAAAGAAATCCCCACGGGGTCTCTACTCTCTACAAAATGGCCATGTTATTTCACAAGAACTGGCGTGGCCTTCCGTGTCGATGATACCAAAACGACAAATTGACAATATATATATCGTAAATTTAGGTTCAGTTAGGTTGGTTTATTTATGTTTATATTGGTCGATTTATTATTCAAATAAATTTATTAGAATTAATTCACCAAAACATAATATATTAGAATCAGAATCAGCTACAGGATAAGAACAATATAGAAGTCTAGTATTATAAAATATTTGGCTGTATTTGGTGAGTTAAATACGTGGTGGAGAACCCCACTGATCCTTTTATTATTTCTTTCTATGAGGTCCTGGCAATAGACGCCCAAATTTGCTGACGTGGAAGCTTACTTTGTACATGTTTGTTAAAATTTGTTGTGGTATTCACCAAAAAAAAAAATAGACTAAATCCATGCTAAAGTTAAGTACAAATTTCAATTATTTAACCAATATTTATTGAGCCTTGATACGGTGTGTATATTTTCTTTACGTTAGGACAAAGAACAATCCGTTTATTCTTGCATTTACCCAAAAAAAAAAATCCATTTATTCTTGCTGATGTAAATTGATTTCTATAGGACGATATTTGTTGCCGTATCCATGTGGAAGTATTTTTCCTTATTTTACTATGTAAAATGTTATGAGTGGACTAGTTATTTTAATAATTTTATAAATAATGAAGATTTTTTTATTAATGATTAGGACTCATAAGTGATTTAATTTATTTTATAATTATTTTTGAAGTCTTATCTAATAATTTTACCATTTAACTTTATATAACTCTTCACTAAATTCACAATATATATATATATATAGAGGCTGAAATGATATCTTATAAAGGTAAAACATTAATTTTTTTTTTCTTTTAATGTGACTGAGTGGCTTTTATAAAGTTGAAATTAACCCTGAAAAAGGTAATTTTTATTTTTTGGACATACAAAAATAAAACGTAGAAAAGTTGTGTATACGTTTTTTCAAAGGGACCTTCTACGATTTTTCGTTTTTTGAAGTAAAATACAGGTTATTTTTGGACATTAATGTGTTTTTTACTGGGTTATATAGTTAATTATTTTTAATTTTTTGAGTAAAAGATTATATAAGATTAAATATCAAAATTATTAGATAAAATTTAAAAATAATTATTAAAAGAAGTTAAATTATATATGGATCACATATCATTAATGAAAAAATCTTCATTAATACTAAGCTCATCAAAATAATTACCTAGATTACTCATAACATTCAATTGTAGAATAAGGATAAAATACCTCTACACCAAGGGAAATACTGTTCTTTTTATATATATATATATATTTTGTAGGAATAATTAATTTTCATATTTATTTTCTTACAATCGCATGAACATTATGTATGTTTCAATCAAATAACATATTTTGATTGAATGAAAGATCGACATGTATATCTAGTTAACATCATAATAAATGTTTTCGAATTAAACTCTTTTGTGTGTGAGGATTTACAAGTTAATGACAAAGCACCTAATTTTTTAAACATATGCACATATATTATCTTAAAAGGAAAAACCCATTAAAAAAGGCAAGTGGTATGAAAAAAGAAAGTATATTATATATATATATTTTTGAAAAGGTATATTATATATATGAAATAAAAATATTAGGAAATTAGAACGAAGAAGGTCATTTGGTCAATTATTTGCGGTGTTCTTTTTCATGTCAACGGCGTTACGTATTTTTCCTTTTTAAATCTTGAACCGCGTTAATATTAGCTCCGGAAATTTTTAATTTATTAATTTCTTCGAGAGAAACCACGATTGAATTTTATCGTTGAACAAAATGTTATGAAGCAAAACGAAATTCACAGCAACCTCAATTTTATCAAATTTTTATTGACCGTTTGATCTAATCACGCCACGTCATCATCATCAACATTATTTTGTCCGCCCTCCCGCTTGTTTCTCCACCACTTTTTTTATTTTTTTATTTTTTTTAACTTTCTGCAACCAACACAATTACGACTTGGGAATGTGGGCCTTGAATATGTGGGACCACTTTAGATCAACGGTCCAGATTGGGTGTGACGATGACGTTTCCATTTTCGTAATTGTTCGTCTCAGACTATAAATAATAATCAGACGCGCAAAGCATCTCTCTTCTCTTCCTGCATTTTCTATAGGCGTTTTGAGTTTGTTTCTGAATACACACATATATTTTGCGTTTTTTTTTTCTAGTTTTCTAAGTTCCATCTCCGTCATGTCGACGGTCAAGATGGAGCAACTGACCTCCGGCGCCAGCAGCCGGATAATCCCAATCCTGAGGACCGTCAGGACGTCTCTCCTTTTGATCCACACCTTCATCCTCTCCGTCCTGCTCTTCCTTATCCCTCGCAGCCACCGCCACTCTCCGCCGCTTTCGGAGGCGCCTCCACCGTCAACGTCGAAGAAGCGGAGATCGGTGTGGAGGAGAGAGGAGGAGGATACCATGAGAAGGAGAAACTTGGCCGAGGGCTTGGAGATGGGCTTCGACGTTGAGGACGGAGACAGCCGGTGCCGATGGACCACCTCCTTGTTCTTCGGGGCTACACGTAACGCGCTGTTCTGCCGCTCTTGGTTTCCGGTTTCCGGTGAATTGAAGTAAGGTCTTTGTTTTTTATTCTACACAATTCATCATCAGCTTTCAACTCTCTCTCTCTCTCGCGCTTTTATCGTCTTCTTTGGTATGTTTTATGCACTTTGTTTGGTGGCGTTTGTTGTTAAATGGGGTTTTGGCTTTAGTTTAATGGTGGTCTCTTTGGTTTATATTCTTGTGAATGAAAAAGCTTCTGATTCAAGGTGGATGCGGACTAGTTTGGCTGATAAGAAATAATTAGAAAGAAGAAAATTTTTGCAAAGAAAGAAGACACAAATTCAGTATAAAGTAAACTGAAATTAATAAGTAAATTAGCTGGGTTGTTGGGGAATGAACATTTTATGATTATTGATTAGTTTATTGCTTTTGTTTCGGGGCAAGAGGGGATGCTCTGTCTTGCTGATCGTGGTTTCCGGTTCTGTTTCTACTCAAATAAGAGTCGCAGATCTCAAAGTCGACGCTCAACGTAGACTTGGTTGTTACTTTGAAATCTGGTTCTGGCGTTTAGTTTGCATTAGAAAAGGGACCCAGAGAAAACCGTGGCGTGAAGTTTGCCTGGAGCTTTAAATTTTAGGGTACTTATGATTCATGAAAAGACTAAATAGAAGGAAAATAATTGCTTCATTTTTAGGTTAACAGTAAATAGTCTCAAAAAAAAAAACTAAGCGCTGTGCTTGACGTTATTGTTTAAACGGTTTCATTGAGAAAGTGAAGAATGAAAATGGGCAGCTTTCAGATTCTTCTAGTTTCCAAACATTGAGAAAATTGAATCTAATTTTATATTTTGGAAAACATGTCCTTTTTCAGCTTATAATTTTTTGATCAGATAATTCTTCATCTAGATTTTTTTTTAGAAAGAAAAGAAGAACTTGAGCTATTAAAACTGGAACATCTCCCGTGCATTTGATTGTATTTGGCTTTTTGCTGCGCTTTTATAGCATCATTGTATACTGTATTGTTTCTCCCTCTATTTCCTGGTATTTCTGCTTATAAAGTTGCTTTACTTGATATCCTCTTCTTTGGGCTAACGCAAACGATTTTAACTTGGAATTTATATTAAAAGATGTTATTTCTTTACAATATTATTCTGGTAGAAGAGAGGCTTATAGAGACCTACTTCTTTCTGGCTCCTGGTTCTTTATGTTTTCCATTCTACGCATTATAGCGTGTGTAGTTGTGAACTTGAGGAGAGTATGGAATGAGAAATTTTGAGGAATTGACTCCTTTTCGCCTTAAATGGAGCAATAGTACTCCATTTTAAACATGTAGCATTTTGCTAGAGCCCTGTGGGTTGGTTTGGGGATTAGGGAGAGGGGTAAGTACCGTTAAGCATGGAAAAGTTGGGATGGGGTAGAGGATTTGTAGACAGGGCGGGTTTTTGGGAACTGACTTTTCAGCCATACACCAGTATATGCTATCCATATATATAGTTTTACAAACTTTTTGTCTTCATTTTTTATGCTCTGTAAAACTGGTGCTAAGTTCTTTTTTTTTTTTGTTTTATAATTTCAGGGGTATTTTGATCATCATACATGGGCTTAATGAGCATAGGTAAGATCTGATTATTTAAATTGAAATATATCCTAACTCTGCATATTTTTTTATATCTTTCCATCTATTATGAGGCCTCAATTGGACTTAGAATTGCAATGTTACTATTTTAGTTTTTAGAACTTGTGATGCTTATTCTCTTTAAATTCATTAATTTTACATGGGAGAAAATATTAACTGCTTTTCTGGATATATATATATATATATATATATATATATATATTTTTGCAGTGGAAGGTATGTTCATTTTGCAAGGCAACTAACCTCATGCAACTTTGGGGTCTATGCAATGGACTGGATAGGTAGTTACATCTTCAAAGATCGTTATGTACTTGGTTATTATATTTTTATTTGAAACAAGTCCAGAGAGACATTGTTAGTTTAGTTAAGTAGCTATTTTTTTATGTTTAGGATCCTTAAGATTGAAAGAAGGGAAATGATCTTAAATGATTCTGTTAAAGTTTTTAGAATTATAATGTTGATGAATTGCTCCTTTTTTATAGGTCATGGAGGGAGTGATGGATTGCATGGATATGTTCCTTCACTTGATCATGTTGTTGCTGATACTGTAAGTTTCATGTGATTTTAACCATTTCTCATGAGTAATACATGCTGTTGATTCAATTCAGGATAGTCAAGAGCCATTATAACTAAAATTACAAACTTGAATAATCTCTATGAATTCTGCATTCCTTTTAACAAGCAGAAACACATTTTAATTTCACAATTCTAAATCTTATGATGTTTCTTGTCAAGGGCCATTGTCAACTTCGTGTTCACTGATTTTGTTGGATATAAATTAGAATCTAGTATGTTTTGTGGAAAAACCCTAGTGTAACTTGTATTATGCAGAACATGATGGTATACATGTTTTCTCTTTTTCAACAGGGGGCTTTCTTGGCAAAGATTAAATCTGAGAACCCTGGAATACCATGCTTCCTTTTTGGTCACTCTACTGGAGGGGCTGTAGTTTTGAAGGTTAGGCATCCAAGGATTTACATGATATTTTACTTATCTTTTAAACCGCTCCCTAAATGTATTTATTTTCTTAATATGTAGGCAGCCTCATTCCCACACATTGAAGGAATGCTGGAGGGTATTGTGCTGACCTCACCAGCTTTGCGTGTTAAGCCAGCACATCCGATCGTTGGGGTAAATTATTCTCCACTTCAAGGGCAATTTTGATAAATTGAATGATTTTCCAGAAACCATGAATAGAAGTATAGTCAGCTTAAGTCATAGTTTCTTACCATAGCATAATTTTTTAATTTTTTTTTTCCGTGTCTTAATGCAGGCTGTGGCTCCATTTTTTTCGCTGGTTGCTCCAAGGTTCCAGTTTAAAGGTGCGAACAAAAGGGGCATTCCAGTTTCTAGGGATCCTGCAGCATTGTTGGCGAAGTACTCTGATCCATTGGTTTATACAGGACCTATAAGGATCCGAACAGGGCATGAGATATTGCGTATTTCCTCTTACTTGATGCGGAACTTTAAGTCTGTGACTGTCCCTTTCTTGGTTCTTCATGGGACCGCAGATAGAGTGACCGACCCTCTAGCCTCTAAGGATCTTTACAATCAGGCTGCATCCACGTTCAAAGACATAAAGCTATACGATGGTTTCTTGCATGACCTTCTCTTCGAGCCAGAGCGTGAAGAGATTGCACAGGATATAATTAACTGGATGGTGAAACGATTGGGTGGTGGCTATTAAAACTCAGACATTCTTTGGTAATTTCCCCTGCCTCAAGTTCCCCCTTTCAAAGAGAAAGTAAGAGTGATGGACCATCATCGTCAAGGGGATTGAAGCAGGTAGGGAAATTGAATATATGCATGAATATCTATAGTAGATTTTCACCAATATATATATAGTAGATTTTGTAGTTTAATTTGGTCATCAATGAAATTTGTATGTAATACATAGATTTCTTACGGTTCCCAAGGAGCAATCTCGTCTTAGTGCCTTTCGTGTTAACTTTTTATTATCGATGAGATCGTGCGGCATTTAAATCTATTAGGGGAAAACAAGCGATTTCTCTATTCAATTGAAATATATGATCATCTCAGATTTCTGGCAAAAACGAAAGTATTCTTCTATTAAAGAAAGAGAGAAGAGGAAAAAAATAAATTAATCGGTCTCTCTTTTTTGTTGTTTTTGGCGAAACGCTCTTTTTCTAGTATTCATCCATGAAAAGATGGGTCTTTCGGAGGGAACTTGATTTTTGTCAAAATCTATTGGTTGAGCAGAATAAGTTTCATTTGCTACCTAAAAAAGAAATATGTGGTGGATGATTGATACCTCACCAGATGAAGTTCTCTGTGTCCATTTGGGCCAAGATGTGCACCCTTTTTTTAAAGAGTTGTTATTTGTCATCATGTGATTATTAATAAAATTTAAATTTTTGTGAAAAGCTTTAATTTAATTGGTTTAATTATATTTTACTTTTTAATATTAAAATTTTAATAAAAAATAAACATTTTAATAGAAATTATTTAAATTGGTACATAGTATTTGCCACGCAACTTGTGAACCTAGTTTGGAATATGCCAGTGCTCTCTTCTTCCTTGTGGGTGGCTCTGTTTTTGCAGTTACAGGAGGCATAGTTGTAAAGCAACCCTGAACTTTGAAATTTATAGAAGCAAAAAGAAATTCCCTTGGGAATAATGAAATGTCTCCAAGATGCTTAGAACAAAGCATTTTAGATAATACATGTTCTATTTATTTTCTATGGCTAGAAACGCTATATTTTTTTCTGATCGAGATCAATTATTCTCGTATTGACTCTTGACCCAAAATTCGCCAGGAAAATCATTCATTCCAAGATATTATCCTTGTTTATTTATTTTTATTTTTTTGGTAAATAAGAAATTATCCTTGTTGAAAGGAAGGTCCGGCATTTATTTATTAATTAATATAGAATATTCAACAGGAATACATTTTATTGCATAATTACTAAAAAAAGGACTTAATTTGTAGCCTTCAAGTTTGAGGCTTTCAGATCGATGAGAGAATATGCTCCTCCATCTTCTTGGCCATGGGTTTCAGGAGCGAGTCAATCAAAGAGACCAAATCTTCATATTTCTTCAACTGCATCAGAAATGAATGACCACTTGATCTTGCATCCATGTTCCCCATCATCGTTGATGGGCAATACTTCCATGGTACCGACGTACGACTTGAAACCCATATTGCTGTCGATGATCTCGTAGCTCAAACACCGTTTGATTGGATCAATCATTATGAGCTTCTCTTTGGCCCACAGGGTAACGGTCTGATCGTCGCCAGAGGACCCTGATGTTTTGGTGTAGGCGCAGTACCTGATGAGACCGGTCTGAGCAGGATTAGGACATTGACTACCGTCGTCGAGGAGATAGCACGTGTCAAGACTTGGCATCCATTTGTGTATGTTGCCGAAATCCTGGAGGAGAACCCATACTTGCTGGGGTGTTGGGCCTTTCAGCTCAGCTAAGGCTTCGCCTTCCCATTTTGTGACAACTTTTTCTTTCTCCATTTATTCTCTTATGAGAGACACACACAGAGTGTGTGTGTGAGAGAGAAGAAAATTAATAGATTCACATGCTTCAAGTCTACGGCAGACAGTACTAAAACCGCTAACCCCAACTGCTCGCATCAGATGCTCTGAGCCTCACGTGCCTATCTGATTACCCTAATATTGCCTTCTCACTTTTTGAGGATTCTTCCTGTCTTCACCGCCTTTTCAAAGCTCAGTAGTGGGATAATATAAAAATAGCTCACGATAAACATCCATTATATAAGTGGATTAGTTGGAAAACCAATTAGCTTTTTCACAGGGCATTGTGTCTAAGTTTGTCTCACCTCAAAATCATGCAATTTCCTATTAATGCTTTTGACTAGTAATAGAATTAGTTTTTGGTACGTGATTCTTGCACACAACAGTGCTGCTACAGTTTTACCCAAAAAAAAAAAAAAACCATGCTGCTACAGTATATATATAGCAGAAGAATATACAAAGAGCTTTAGATAAGAAACAAAGATAACAACCAACCAATTCAGAGATAACGGCCTGCTAAACAAAATCAAAACAATACTAATTTGATTTAGTCTAGAAATGTAGATGCTAATAATATTTCTGTTATCACATAAGAAGTAGCATTTTTATTAATTTACTTCAAAGCTCACAAATAGAAAAAAAGGCTTCAACGGACATTGGGGATTATCAAACTTAATTTCTAAGCACATGGCCACTGTAGTGGAAAGGAAATTTTTTTTTTTTGGGTGAATGAGAGGACATCTTTTCTTTGCATATATGGGGATCTGAAAATAATTAGCTTTTGGTTTCACAAATAAAGACCATGAGTATGAATTGGTAATTATATCATTCTGAAATTAGTATTAAAACTTTTGGTGGAATAATATCATGAAAGCGAAATCACAGTACCGATCATTTTTTGGGTACATAAATCACAACGATCTAATCGAGTACTAAATTTCATAAATTGATAAAGCTAAAGTTAAAGCAGTCAATTATTTATTTTCTTAATTACTCTGAATTTGCAAATGCATCCTCCATTCTCTGAACCAGGAGTTGCAACCCCACCTGATATTTCCCCACCAAATCATCCAATACCCAACCGCCTACAGGATCAACGGTGAAGGACCACTCAATCACGCAACCACCATGATGATGATCATGGCCGTCTACGGAAAGAATCTTGAAGGTGGAAACGTAGGAGTTGAATCCGATATTGCTGTCGACGATCTCATAGGATAAGCTATGTTCAGCTTCATCAACGGCTATGAGTCTTTCCTTGGACCAGCTAACGGATTTGTCAACGTTGTTGGATGGGATTGAGAAACCGGAGCAAAATCTGATGCAGCCGGGTTCACCGTTTGTGCCATGGACGCCGTAGCTAGTGGCTAGACTAGGAAAGAATTTGTGGAAGTTGAAGAAGTCTTTCAACAGAGGCCAAATTTGGTCTGCAGAGGCTTTCGTTAGCCTTGCAGAAACCTTCCCTTCCCACTGATAATTTGCATCTGCATCGCCCTCCGTCATAGAGATGTTTTATGGCTAAATAAATATATATATATATATATATATATAGTATTATCAGGTATATCATTCAAAAGGGTAGTATTAAATTATTGATAAACACATAAATGATTTAGATTTTTAAAAATATTATAATAACATATTTATCCGTTTATTTTTTATTTATAGTTTAATTATAACTTTTCAATTTTATATCTAACATAATAAATATTAAATATATATGATAGTACACTTACTATATATATATACATATTCGCAACCATACGCATACAAAAGTATGTGGCAGACCGGAGCAAAAAGGAAAGTGAAAGAATATATTAGATGGATGGACATGTTTGTCTCAATTTCTATACCAATGATTGAATCGCATCTCATTTAATTTTTTTTTTTTTTTCATTTAAAGGATATGCTTCATATAATTTCAATTAATGAATTTATTTCAAAGATCAAGCAAATTAAAGAGAAAATATTTGAACATTATAATAATTAAGGATAATTACGGAAACATATCTTAGTTTGAAATTTTTTCATAATAATCCTTCTGTCTTGAATTTATATACAAATAAATGAAATAATTTGCAATTTATCTTGGAAATTTAACATCTTAATGTACAAGAAACACAAAATACAAAGAAATAAATAAATAAACTACGAACACAAAGTGCAGATTAGAGCAACTCCTAATAATTGGTTTCATACCACAATAGTCCTGCACAAATCATTCAAGTGTTTCTTGGTCCTCTGTGTTGGTTGCATAAAAAAAACATGATTCAACTAAGCCATGGAGGATAGTTGACATGCCTAGTAATACTATTTTTTTCTTTTTTTGTCTGCTAAACAAGCAAGACAAAATCAATGAACCATATAATTGAGGTAATCATGATCAAGATGCTAAAACTCAAGTTCCTTCTCATCATGGTGAATCTGGAGTTTATGTACCACCATTTTTTTCAGTTAATTAATCAAAACCAAATAAAATACTTAACTAGATACCTCAATTATATATACCAACAATATAATATTTACTTACGTCAATTTGTTTAAACAACATCATCATCATTCATTTATAATAACAAAAAAAGTGTAGAATCTTTACTCTGAAAATCTAATAAAAGAAAAGAAAAACACAAAGGAGGAATTGAATGAGCAATTAAAACAAATTATCGAGTATTTCCCAATCTGCAACTATAAAAACCATAAGGAAAAATCCACTCGAACCACCTTCCCACATATTGAAACAAATTTAATTAAGAATTTAAAAACTATCAAAAGCAAAATAGAACTTCATTTACTTATCCAATAATAGATTAAAAGTGCTAGATCTCAACAACAATATTGTAAAAACAACCAAGCTAAAAGACTATATATATGAAAGATTGTCTTCCACAACCTTTTTAATTCGACAAAAAATAAAGAAGTGGAAAATCCAGATGTCTCCTTAAGCATGTTATGCTATTTTGCCAATTTGGGTGCTTGTTTGGCAATGTGTTTCCACCATTCTACTTGAGCTGCTTTACATCATGGGTTAAACGAATTTTTCACTTGTTAATTTTGCATTGGATTGTATATTTTATGTCAAAAACAATAATTTAAAAAGAAAATGAGACTCGAAAAAAATAATAATATATAATTTATTCGAAACTGTCATCGGTATAAAAATGATGCATAATTATTTTTGTATCGGAGAAATAACTGCTAATCTACCTAATAGTTGATAGATAAATATTTGGATTTTTAGAATTATTTTTTAACAGGAATTGTTGGATATCAAAAACTTATTATACAAACTCCTATAAGTTTATGTGGGTATCTCCAATAATTAACTACTACTATACATTACAGCTCAGACCAAGCCTAAAACATGTGAAATTAATGAATTCCTAGACAAGCACCCTTTATTACTGATAATCTCGTAAGTAAGCAAACAATATGCGAAATGGCATTCCTATCCATTGGTGATAGGTTCGTTTTTTATTATTAATATTTATTTATTTGTAATTCTATTATATTGGAAATAGTCATTCTATGTACTAAAACTGTAAATTTGCAAGTGCGTCCTCCACTTGAGCTGAAAATTGCAACCCCACCTGATATTTTATCCATATCAATATTTTTATATTTTAACTTTTGATATTTATGTAAATACCTATATTTTCATTATTGATTGTGGGTCATTATTGACAATATCAGCACACAACTGCTAAATTGGTGGTCGATATGCCACGCAACTTGTGAACCTAGTTTGGAATATGCCGGTGCTTTCTTCTTCCTTGTGGCTCTGTTTTTACAGTTACAGGAGGCATAGTTGTAAAGCAACCCTGAACTTTGAAATTTATAAACGCAAAAAGAAAATCCCTTAGGAATAATGAAATACGTCCAAGATGCTTAGAACAAAGCATCTTAGAGAATACATATTCTATTTATTTTCTATGGCTAGAAACGCTATTTTTTTCTCCGATCGAGATCAATTATCACTCCAAAAAAAAGTGCTTTACATGATGTTCAATTCAAGTAGCACAAAAGATTGTATACCATCGTCATATTAAACATTATCATAAAAAATCTATAGTAAACATGACTTATAATTTGTGTTACATATATATCAATTACAACATTTAAAGTTGTCGTATAAATTAGGTATGTAACATCATATCTACGTGGCAAAAGATTCAAAGTCGACGAACAAAATGTGTCATATTCGATTTTTTGACGTAGCACCACATGGCATATGGCAATTCTAATATGACACACAGAATGCATCGTATGCGGCGTGTCAATTTCTACAACAACGCATTTGTGCGTCGTGTATCAAAAACTCTAATAAAAAAGATCTCCTACGATGCATATTGTGGATCGTGGCAAATGCACTTTTAAAATTGAAAACGGGCAAATCCCGTTGTAATAAGTTCCTAAAAAACAAAAACCAAAAATAAATAAATGAAATCACATTTAACTTCGAGCTAAGTTGCGCTTACTCAAACCTAGTTTTTCTAATGGGAGAATCGTGATTTATTTTATAATATTTTATGTTTAAAAAATACAAAATATCTGACAAAGTCAAAATTAGATATTTCAAATAAATTTAACTACATCCTCCTATAACCAATGAAAAATAAAAATCAATATCAATATTACATTTCACGAGGTAAAGAAAATTGTTCCATTTATATATTCATGTGAATGTTCTGAAACTAAAGGTTTAAAGGATGACTTGTTAGCACAACAGCTTACCACATCAACAAGGTAAAAAAAAAAACACGAAACTTGAAGTTTTTTGCAACTCTCTTCTACGAAAATATAAGTTGTCTGGAAGCAGCAGATGATACCGAAAACTGCAACAAGTGGTAAAACAATTTTAACATGCGTCATATTTAACAAATAATAATTTTTATGAATACCTAAGAAAAGCAAAATTAAACATCTTATTCCCCTTTTCCTATCAGATTTCATAAATAAGCTCATCAAAATTTGAAGCTTAAGCTATATTTCTTTTTCCCCTTTTCCTCCTAAACCAGTGTTAAAGAAAGCTTAGTTAACTACAAAATAATTACCAAAAATTATTTTAATTGAAACTCGAGAACATCAAATTCAAACTTTTAGTTGAAATCAAGAGGATATTGCCACAAAACTGCAGACCTAGGTAAGCAAAAAAACCTCCCAAACTGGGAAACCCCAAATTTTACCTTCCATTGTACATGTCATTACGCAATATTCAGATCTGCAACACCAAATCCACATTGAAAGAGCAAACAGAAAATTGAAAACCTACCCGCTTGTAGGGAGAAGAACAAAGGTTGAGCTCCTGACGAATGAGGATTCCCATAGAAATTAGCAGAACTTCTAGAAGCTTTGAGAACCTCTCGGCATAAACGTGTTTATTTGGTTGTCTATCAACACCCATTGGCCTCCTATCTCTTAAACCCAACCCTTCGAGCCCACCATCGTCTTCAGCTTGTGGCATAGCCGCTGGTAGTCTTCTTCTTTGTAATAATCATCAGTCGTACTGGAGTTAAGCCATAGCTGCCAATCCATAGGCTTGGCTAGAGACAAGCTCAAGAAGCCAGCAAGTGAGAGGCTGAGCAACACACTGAGTTGCTTAATTCAGCCATGGCGGAGACAGAGAAGGGTCTTAGAGAAAAAGCAAAAGAAAGAAGAATGAAAACTGAAGTTTTAGAGAAAAAGAATAAAAGTTTAAGTTTTTTTTTTTCACAATAAATAAATCAAAATATAGCTAAATGAAGGTCAAATACGAAGGCATTTAATTTGTTTGTACTATTAAACATCTTTTTGCGATGCACCTAATGTGTCGTAGATATGCATTGTCCAGAAAGCCAAGTACGACCAATGTCGTTCGCCGTATTAAATTTAAACGATGTCGTAAATAGTATTTACACGACGTATAATATGCGTTGTCAATAATAGTATATATGACATCTGAAACAGTGTCTTTTAGATGGACGATGCATATTGTGGATCGTGTATGACACTTAAAACGGTGCTTTTTAATTTATAGTAAATTGTATTTGGACCATGTAATATATATATATATATATTGTAGTATATTTTCGTATTGACTCTTGACCCAAAATTTGCTAAATAAGAAATAATCCTTGTTGAAAGGAAGGTCCGGCATTTATTTATTAATTAATATAGAATATTCAACAGGAATACATTTTATTGCATAATTACTAAAAGAGGACTTGTAGCCTTCAAGTTTGAGGCTTTCAGATCGATGAGAGAATATGCTCCTCCATCTTCTTGGCCATGGGCTTCAGGAGCGAGTCAATCAAAGAGACCAAATCTTCATATTTCCAACCTTCAACTGCATCAGAAATGAATGACCACTTGATCTTGCATCCATGTTCCCCATCATCGTTGATGGGCAATACTTCCATGGTACCGACGTACGACTTGAAACCCATATTGCTGTCGATGATCTCGTAGCTCAAACACCGTTTGATTGGATCAATCATTATGAGCTTCTCTTTGGCCCATAGGGTAACGGTCTGATCGCCGCCAGAGGACGCTGATGTTTTGGTGTAGGCGCAGTACCTGATGAGACCGGTCTGAGCAGGATTAGGACATTGACTACCGTCGTCGAGTAGATAGCACGTGTCAAGACTTGGCATCCATTTGTGTATGTTGCCGAAATCCTCGAGGAGAACCCATACTTGTTGTGGTGTTGGGCCTTTGAGCTCAGCTAAGGCTTCGCCTTCCCATTTTGTGTCAACTTTTTCTTCCTCCATTTTTTCTCTTATGACTCTGTGTGAGAGAGAGAAGAAAATTAATAGATTGAATGTATTACACGAAGCTGCTGATTTGCAGCTTATATATGTATATATATACACAACAGTTAGATTAACTCAATGAAAACAAGCCCAATGAACACATGACACCTGTCAAACTCAGCTAAGAGACTCTCTAAGTAGTTGACAAATCGCTCATATGCTTCAAGTCTACAGCAGCCGGTACCCTAACATGCCTCCTCACTCTTTGACTATTTCCTTCTTCACAGCCTTTTCAAAGCTCTACATTATTAGCGCGTGAGGAAAAGTAGCTCATGGTAAACATCCATTATATAAGTGGAATAGTTGGAAAACCAATTAGCTTTTTGACAAGGCACTGTGTCTTAAGTTTGTCTCACCTCAAAATCATGACCAATTTAGAGATAACAGCCTGATACACAAAATCAAAAGCTGTTATCACATAAGTAGCATTTTTCTTAGTCACAAAATCAAAGGCTTCAATGAACATTTGGGATTATCAAACTTTCAAAGCACGTGGCTACTGTATGCAACAGCCTGATACAAAAAATCAAAAATATAAATTTGATTTAATTTTAATTTAAATCAAGACCTTTTATCACATAAGTAGCATTTTTCTTAGTCACAAATAGAAAAAAGGCTTCAATGGACATTGGGGATTATCAAACTTTCTAAGCACGTGGAAAGGACTTTTTTTTTTTGGTGAATGAGAGGACATCTTTTCTTTGCATACATGGGGATCTAAAAATAATTAGTTTTTGGTTTCACAAATAAAGACCATAAGAATGAAATGGTGAGCTTGTTATTATATTATTCTGAAATTAGTATTAAAACTTTTGGTGGAATAATACCATGAAAGCGAAATCACAGTACCGATCTTTTTTTTTTTGGTACATAAATCACACCGATCTAATCGAATACAAAATTTCATAAATTGATAAAGCTAAAGTTAAAGCAATCAATTATTTTTATCTATTTTAATTACTCTGAATTTGCAATATTGCATCCTTCATTCTCTGAGCCAGGAGTTGCAACCCCACCTGATATTTCCCCACCAAATCATCCAATACCCAACCGCCTACAGGGTCAACGGTGGAGGACCACTCAATCACGCAACCACCATGATGATGATCATGGCGTCTATGGAAAGAATCTTGAAGGTGGAAACGTAGGAGTTGAATCCGATATTGCTGTCGACGATCTCATAGGATAAGCTATGTTCAGCTTCATCAATGGCTATGAGTCTTTCCTTGGACCAGCTAACGGGTTTGTCAACGTTGATGGATGGGATTGAAAAACCGGAGCAAAATCTGATGCAGCCGGGTTCACCGTTTGTGCCATGGACGCCATAGCTAGTGGCTAGACTAGGAAAGCATTTGTGGAAGTTGAAGAAGTCTTTCAACAGAGGCCAAATTTGGTCTGCAGAGGATTTCGTTAGCCTTGCAGAAACCTTCCCTTCCCACTGATCATTTGCATCTGCATCGCCCTCCGTCAAAGAGATGTGTTATGGATAAATAAATATATACATATAATTTGATATTTGTTATATTTAAATAAAAAATTATAAATAATTTATATTCTTAAATTTTTTTAATAATATATTCATCTATTTATCTTTTAAAATTTATATTTTAATATAAAAAATATTAAATATATTTAATAATAGTTTCACTATATATGTAATTATACGTACAAAATTATTTGACAGACCGGAAAAAAAGGAAAGTGAGAAAAAATATATCAGATGGATGGACATGTTTGTCTCAATTTCTATCTCCACTGATTGAATCACATCTCATTTTAAAAAAATATTTTATTTTCATTTAAAGGATATGCTTCATATAATTTCGATTAATGAATTTATATCAAAGATCAAGCAAATTAAAGAGAAAATATTTTAACAATATAATAATTAAGAATAATTACGCTGACATATCTTAGCTTGAAATTTTTTCATAATCCTTCTGTTTTGAATTTATATAAAATAAATGAAATAATTTGCAATTTCGCTTGAAAATTTAACATCTTAATGTACAAGAAATACAAAGAAATAAATAAATAAACTATGAACACAAAGTGCATATTAGAGCAACTTCTAAAAATTGGTTTCATACCATAACAGTCCTCCACAAGTGTTGGTGTAAAACACAACAATCAGTCGTCTCAAGTGTGCGAGCGTGCCACTTCGAACCTAAAACAGTTCAAAATAAAATAAAATGTGCGCTAGTCAAATCAAAACTCAATCAAACGATTTTATTAATTATTGAGAACAAAATAACTAGAAGGTTACAAATGCCTTTAGATCAAAGGAGTTTTAATTAAAATTTTCAACTAAAACACTTGACTACTCGAAGTAAATTCTAATGAGAATAAACTAAGTAGTCTATGTTTTCTGGTGTGTATTGATATAGGGATCCTTCAACTATTGGTGAAGCTTCTATTTATAAAGATGGAACTTCCAAGGATGTTTGTTCTCCTTTCAATGTGGGACTGATGTCAATTTCACTTTCTAAGCCAAATATTTATACTTGCATTACTTCAATCAATCCTCATCTTTAAACAATGTGGGACAAGTATAAATTTACTTAAATCTAAAAAATAATATTTTTAATAAAATAAAAATATTAATTTAAAAAATTAAGTATATGGTCCAAACAACAAGTCATTCAAGTGTTTCTTTGTCCTGTGTGTTGGTTGCATCAAATTAAAAAAACATGATTCAATCAAGCCATGGAAGATAGAGGACATGCCTAGTAATACCATTTTTTCTCTGCTAAACAAGCAAGACAAATGAACCATATAATTGAGGTAATCATGATCATGATGCTAAAATTCAAGTTCCTTCTCATCGTGGTGAATCTGGAGTTTATGTACGGTTGGTTTTTAGTAACTGGCGTAATAATTTCCGGTTACAAATTTATTTATTGAATAAATTATTAGTTTTTATTAGTTTTAATTGTTTTGATTTCAATTTTATTTTTTATTTACTATATATATGTATATAGTTTTGAGGTTTGAGATAAGAGAAAAATATAAGAATGTGTTTTTTGGTTTTTTAGAGAAAGTATAGTTACAGAAAGAATTAAAAAAAGTAGCGATATAGTTTAGGTATTTTTCAAATTCATAAATAAATTTTTAATAGTGCTAAAATAAAAAATTTAGAGTGTCCGTTGTATCTTGAGAGACGATCGTTAACGAACCATTCGCACCAGTGGGGATAAAATTATTTTTAAAAAAACTGTGGTATTACACAGACCTCAGACTATTATCAAAGATATCATATACAGGTTCTGTATTTTATTATCCATGTATTAAACGAAATATAGTTTATTAATTTGTCATATATATATTTATAAATATGTTGATTACTATTTTAGTTTATAGACAAACTTAAGAACGATCTCTCATTTACAGTTAATCTTCTATATTTATACTTATATATATATATATTTATATTTATATATTGTGATGGTTTTTGTTTCGTTTTGTTATGTTATGTTTTTTTAATGTTAAGATCGAATATGTTTATATATATTTATGTATTTTTTATTTGTTGCCGAATCTGTATTTTGTTTATTTATTTTATCTGGTGAGTTATAATTTAAATTGAAACTGGAATTCGAACAAAGGTGACGAGACGAAGAAAACCTGACAAATGACGTCGAAAACAGAGGTTGGACGAATGAGATACATCTGAAATAGAATACGGGTCGCATGACCCATGACCCGACCTGTTTGCAGTAAAAGGGTGAAAGAGATGACCCAAAACGACTTCGTTTTGACATTTTGGGAGATTGGGCTGAGGCAGCAAGCTTGGCCTGGAGCGGCATAAGCTTGGACTTGGATTGGGTTGGGCTTGATCATGGCTGGGCTAGGCTTGAGCTTGGGATGAGTTGTAATTGGGCCTGGTCTAGTTGGGCTCAATCATGGGCTAAGGCGCAACCCGTTTGTAGGGCTGGCCCATGCCACGTTTGACAGCCACGTGGACAGCCAAGTGTGTACTACGTAGAGCTTTACGCTGACATGTTGCTAATGTAGCACATACCACGTGGACATTGACCATTGACTTTCGCTGACTGTTGACCAGCGTTGAGTGGTGTATGTAGAAAAATCTATGTTTGTATACAGCAATTTGTGGGTGTATACAGTGATTCTATGGGATTTTAAATTGAGTTTTAAACCTTAAATTTGTACTTTTTTTGTGTGGTGAAATTTGTGTAATTAGTATGTTGGGACAATTTTGTTCAACAACTAATGAATTTATATTTCCACTTATATAAAAAAAAAAATGGCAACANATTAGTATGTTGGGACAATTTTGTTCAACAACTAATGAATTTATATTTCCACTTATATAAAAAAAAAATGGCAACAAATGCTAATGTTTTCTCAAACAACGTGAGTACCATTCATGTGGCAAAAGCGCCAACTTTGATTGCACTGGTTTTTTGTACATATGAATCATGCGGAGAAACCACAAAAGTTTGATAGGAATAATTTTAAAAGGTGGCAACAAAAGATGTTATTCTATTTGACCACATTGAACCTGGTTAGGTTCTTGACTGAAGAGACACTGGAGAGCAATGAAAATTGTGATGCAAGTACTCTCATGGCTATGGATGCCTGGAAGAGTTTCGACTACCTGAGACGAAATTATATTTTGAATGGCCTATCTAATACTCTGTATAGTGTATACAGTAGCAAGAGAACAACAAAGGAGCTGTGAAAAACCTTGGATAAGAAATACAAAACAGAGGATGCTGGTTCCAAGAAGTTTGTAGTGGGTCGTTTCTTGGATTATCATATGGTTGATACCAAAGTTGTTATCAGTCAAGTCCAACAGCTGCAGATAATCATACAAGAAATCCATTTTGAGGGGATGGTAATTAGTGAAGCATTCCATGTGGCATGTGTTATTGAGAAACTACTTTCAGGTTGGAAAGACTTCAAAAACTACCTTAAACATAAGCAAAAGGAGATGAGCATGGATGATCTGATTGTTAGACTTCGCATTGAGGAAGACAACATACCATCAGAAAAGAGATCATCATCGCAGGCTTTCGTGAAAGCTAATGTGGTGGAGCATGGTCAAGGCTCCAAGACCAAGAAATTTGCTTGAAATAATTCCAAGCTAGGTCTCAAGGGATGGGTATTTAAACATCCCAAATTCCAAGGGAAATGTTTCAATTGTGACAGGATATGTCACAAATCTGCATATTGCAGACTGCCCAAACGGGAAAAATAAAATGGCACATGTGGTGGAGAAACACACCAGAAAGGTCGATGACATTGATTTGAGTACCGTAGTTTCTAAAGTGAATCCTGTTAGGTTAAACCCAAAGGAGTGGTGGATTGACACTGGTGCAACTCGCCACGTATGCTCAGACAGAGGTTTTGTTCATTTCCTTCGAACCAACTGAAAGTGGGAAGGAATTATTCATGGAAAATTCTGCAACGTCTAAAATAAGAGGTGAACGGAATGTAATTCTGAAGATGATCTCCGGGAAAGACTTGATTCTGAACATCGTGTTGTATGTACTAGATATACGTAAAAATCTGGTATCTGGATCACTTCTAAGCAAGCATGGATTTCGCATGGTGTTTGAATCTGATAAAGTCATATTGTCAAATATAATATGTTTGTGGGAAAGGGCTATGCGTTTTTCAAACTTAGTGTAATGGCTGTAAATTATAATAATATGAATAAAGCTAGTACTTCTTTTGCTTACTTGCTTGAATCTTCCAATTTGTGGCATGGTGAACTATGACATGTTAATTATAATACTCTAAGGAGATTAATTAACTTAAATCATATTCCCACATTTCAAATTGATAATAAATATAAATGTGAAACTTGCGTTGAGGCAAAAATGATGAGGTTATCATATCACACTATTGAAAGGAATACCGAACCTTTGGATATGATCTATAGTGACATATTTGATCTGAAATTTGCACCAACGAGAGGAGGCAATAAATAATTTATTACCTTTGTTGATGATAGAACGAAATATTGTTATGTCTATTTGCTAAAGGGCAAAAATGAAGCCTTAGAGAAATTTATACTCTATAAGGTTGAAGTTGATAATCAACTTAATAAGAAAATTAAAGTAATAAGGAGTGATCACGGTGGCGAATATGTAAATCATTTTGGTGAATTTTGTGCTCAAAATGGGATTAAACATGAAGTCACTCCACCGTATTCACCACAGTCTAATGATGTGGCTAAACGGAAAAATCAAACTCTCAAGGAAATGATGAATGCAATGCTGTTAAGTTTTGGGTTACCTCAGAACTTGTGGGGGGAAGCTATTTTATTAGCAAATTACCTTTTAAATAAGGTGGTCCGGAAGAAAGATGTGAATACACCTTATGAGCTTTGGCATGAAAGACAGTCTTCCTACAATTATTTACGAATGTAGGGATGTCTAGCCAAAGTAATTGTACCTACTCTAAATAGAGTAAAGATAGGTCCAAAAATAGTTGATTGCATTTTTATTGGTTATGCACAAAATAACAGTGCATATCGATTTCTTGTGTACAGATATGAGATTTCAGATATACACAAAAATACAATAATGGAATTGAGAAATGCTTCGTTTTTTTAGCATAATTTTCCATACAAATCTGATGAGGGACCAAGTTCGTCAAAACGAACATTTGAATATATCTATGAAGATAGTCTAGATAGTAATCATGGACAAGAGAATGAGGTTAAGCTTAGACGTAGTAAGAGAATGAGAATAGAAAAATCTTTTGGTCCAGATTTTCTTACTTACATACTGGAAAGCGAACCTCAAAGCTTTCAGAAAGCTATAAACTCTCCTGAATGTCCTTTATAGAAAGAGGCAATCAAAAGTGAAATAGATTCCATTTTGCAAAATCATACTTGGGAGTTATTGGATCTATCTCCTGGTTGTAAACCTTTGAGTTACAAGTAGATTTTCAAGAGGAAGATGAAAACATATAGAACTATTAATAAATACAAGGCAAAGCTAATAATAAAGGGTTACAAGCAAAAGGAATGTCTTGATTATTTTGATACATATTCACCAGTGACGAGAATAAATTCCATAATGATGGTGATTGCCATAGCAGCCTTACGGAATTTAGAGATATATTAGATGAATGTAAAAACAACATTTCTAAATGAAGATCTTGATGAGGAGATCTATATGGAGCAACCTGAGGGTTTTTTTGCTCTAGGACAAGAGAGGAAAGTCTGTAGACTGGTGGGATCTCTGTATGGTCTAAAACAAGCTCCAAAACAATAGCATCAAAAATTTGATTCTACCATGTTGGAAAGTGGGTACAAAATAAATGAATGTGACAAGTGTATCTATATAAAGGATTCATACGATGGATATGTCATTTTATGTCTATATGTAGATGACATACTTATCATGCATAGTAACGATAATATGATCCAAACTACCAAAGTTTTGTTAAATACAAAGTTTGATATGAAATACATGGGGCTTGCAAATGTGATACTGAGAATTAAAATTTTCAGGTCTTCGAATGGAATTATTCTTAGTCAGTCACATTATATAGATAAAATACTGAAAAAATTCAGTAAAGAGGATACTAGTATAGCCAAACACTCATAGATATGAATTTACATCTCTCCAAGAATAAATGAAAAGGTGTTTTCCAAGTGGAATATTATAGGGTGATTGGTAGTCTAATGTACTTGATGACTTGTACTAGACCGGATATAATATACTCATTAAGTAGACTAAGTAGATACACGAGTAATCCAAACCAAGATCATTGGAAAGGGATAGTGCGAGTACTGAGGTACTTACTATATACTCATGATTATGGACTGCACTACACAAGATATCCAGCTGTATTAGAAGGATATAGTGATGCTAGTTGGATTTCTGGTATAAAAAATTCATAGTCCACTTGTGGATATGTATTTAAATTAGCTGGTGCAACTGTAACATGGAAGTCCTCCAAACAAACAGTTATAGCTCGTTCCACTATAGAGTCTGAATTCATAGATTTGGACAATTGTGGAGAAGAGGCTGAATTGTTACTACAGTTTTTAGAGGACATTCTACAATGGCCGAAACATGTGCATGCAATTAGCTTACATTGCGATAGTCAATCTGCAATTGGCAGGGCACAAAATATCATGTATAATAGAAAGTCTAGACATATACGTGGAAGACACAATTCCATTAGACAATTAATCTCAACTGGAATGGTTTTTATAGACTACGTAAAATCGAAAGAAAATATTGTTGATCCACTAACCAAAGGGTTAAACAGAGAACTAGTTGAGAAGTCATCGAGGAGAATGAGATTGAAGCTCGTGAAAAGAAAGTCGATATGATGGAAACTCGACCTATGTGACTGGAGATCCCAAGACCTAGGTTCAATAGGACAACGCAATTGTAAAGACTGGTATGGATCATTGTGGGGGTTATTACCCTTACCCATTCCTATGATGAAACAGTGATAGATAAAATGTTAAGGTATGCTTTTAATGATTCTCGGATGTTTGGTAATCTATGAGAATTATATGGAAACAGAAGAATCACCTATGAGGGAGTGAAAAATGGCCGATTTAAGGAGAATTGTGGTGGGCACAATTCTTTAAACTCTTGCAGAACCAGGACGACGTTCATGGCCAAAATGAACATAATAGTGAGAACTAGAAAATATCAGGAAGGGGTCCTGTGTGAGGTGTATCATTATTTACATAAATGATATAATAGTTCAAGGACATCGTGCCTACTATTTAATCAGTAAAGTAAATACATTTTCATAAGGGAATGTTCAAAGAGTAACATATACATATCCTAAGCAGACTCCAAACGTAGAGCTTTATCACATGTGAATAGAATGAGGCTAGTTTAATTTATTCATGTGGGGGATTGTTGCTTTTTGTAATTGGCATAACAGTTGCCAGTTACAAATTTATTTATTGAATAAATTAATTAGTTTTTATTTGTTTTAATTGTTTTGATTGTAGTTTTATTTTTTTGTTTACTATATATATGTATACAGTTTTGAGATTTGAGATAAGAGAAAAACATAAGAACATGTTTTTTGGTTTTTTTAGAAAAAGTATAGTTACAGAAAGAATAAAAAAAAGTGGTGAGATAGTTTAGGTATTTTTCAAGTTCGAAGATAAATTTTTGGTGGTGTTAAAATAAAAAAATTTAGAGTGTCTGTTGTATCATTGGAGACAATCGTTAACGAACCATTCGCACCAGTGGGGAATAAATCGTTCTTAAGAGAACTGTAGTATTACAGAGACTTCGGACTATTACCAAAGACATCATATACATGTTCTGTATTTTATTATCCATATATTAAACTAAATTTAGTTTATTAATTTGTAATATATATATTTATAAATATGTTGTTTACTGTTTCAATTTATATACATGTACCACCATTTCTTTCAGTTGATTAATCAAAACCTGATAAACCACTTAACTAGATACCTCAATTATATATACCAAATATAATTTTTACTTGACGTCACTTTGTTTAAACAACATCGTCATCATTCATTTATAATAACAAAAAAAGGGTAGAAACTTTACTCTAAAAATCTAATAAAAGAAAAGAAAAACACAGAGGAGGAATTGAATGAGCAATTAAAACAAATTATGAATATTTCCCCAATCTCAAACTTTAGAAAACCATAAGAAAAAATCACTCGAACCACCTTCCCACATATTGAAACAAATTTAATTAAGAATTTTAAAACTATCAAAAGCAAAATAGAACTTCATTTACTTGTACAATAATAGATTAAATGTGCTTAGATCTAAAGAACAATGTAAAAACAACCAAGCTAAAAGGCTATTTTTTATTTTATTCATTTCTTATATAGTATGTTATATTTGTTTATTGTTTGCAAATATTTTAAGCACAAAATATCTTTGGATTAAATTTTGGACTTCAGATTCAAACTTAAGCTTTAAACTCAAATATGCACTACTACAGAATAGGGTCAAAGACGACGGTGAAAATCCGTCGTCTTACGTGTTTAGACGACGGACACAAAACCGTCGTCTAATGAGGCGTCGTCAATACTAATAAAACATCGACGACGGTTTAAAACCGACGTCTAAAACGTTACTGAAGCCACGTGGATGCCACGGGGCAAATATATAGACGACGGTTTAATATTGGAACCGTCGTCTATGTTAAGTATAGACGACGGTTTCTATATAGAAACCGTCGTCTATGTTTTTTTTTTTTTTTTTTTCAACATAGACGACTGTTCTATGTAGAAACCGTCGTCTATGTTTAAACATAGACGACGGTTTCTACATAGAACAGTCGTCTATGTTGAAAAAAAAAAAAAAAAA